>CAIGRB010012815.1:0-11818 GCA_903798255.1 Fraxinus quadrangulata
ATTCATGAGATTTATGATAGAATCTATGAGGAGAACATTAAAATTATAACAAAAAATAAAGCCTTAAGTACGAGAGTTACGGAACTTGAGTCGGAAAACGAGAAACTCATAGCGTACATTCAGGAATCTATCTCTACCCTGAGTGAGTTGAAATCCATGAATGAATCTTTAGACACTCAGGTTATGAATCTCACTAGTGAGCTTGAGAAGACCTCTAGGAGAGCTAATGAGCTGACAATTGAAAATGAAATATTAGAAATCCAAGTTAAAAATCTTCTGAGCGACCTAGAGCATTCCAAGTCTCAACTTTTTGTCTTTTTTGGTGGTTCTATGAAGCTAGACAACATTCTAAGAATGGATAAGCTTGCTGGTAATAAGGGAGGTTCAGGATATAATAAAAATGATCATAATGTTGCCAGTACGTCCAAGACCACATTTGTCAATGGTGCTGACCAGCTTAACCATGTGCCTAACCCTGAACCTAAGAATAAGTGATATGTAGGATAAATGCCTACTAAATAGCGTATGACATGCCAATCTAGGAATAGATATTAACGATCACAGACCTTTGGTCTAACGTTTATCCCTACTTGTTTTCATTGCGATGAGTTAGGATACATAAAGACTAGGTGTCATCAATTTTTGAACAGAAATAGAAATCGAAACTTAAATAGAAATAAAAATCAGAATTATGTTGGTCAGATTGACTTCCTTTCTAATAAGGTAAGTAAATTCACCAAGTTAATGACATAAATGACCGAAAATATTCTTGTCACTAGACAAGTTTGGGTGAAGAAAAGTGATTGAAATAAATCACGGTGCTTTTAAAGGTAAGAGTATTTACATACTTAATTGATTAAGTATTTTTGGTGTATACTCGTACTTTATCATTAAATGACATTGATCTATGCATGCATCATATTTGTTTATTTATTTTCTAGAAAGAAAACTCATGCATATTTTTATTTTTAATTTTTGCGTGTTTGACATTTTTGTGTGTGTGCTTGGTGCATTCATGTTTTAAAATAAAGACAAGAAAAAAAATGAAAATTTGAAAAAAAAAAAAAATGGGAGGGTAATTGTTTTTACAGTATGATATATAATAGATTTGAATTCGTTTGTTGTAATCAAGTATGTGTTTAATCGATGAGTTGTAACATTGTTTCCACTCCTGGCTTAGGTTAGTATGAAGTACTTAGTATATGTGTCTTCATGTACCATCTGCACTGCACACACTACGATATTGTTAGTTGGACTCAACCACGTGGGTGAGATTTGGGATGGTAATCACATATTAGTAAGGTGACTCTAAACATGAATTGACCTTATTTATTAGACATAAACTCAAGTTTATCCTCGATAATAAAAGCTCATATCTTATGTTCTTTTTCGAATCCTATTTGACTCGAGCAATTAAACGTATGGGGTTTCTCATAACTTGGTGCCTATGATCAACTGATTTGTATTAATCGGCTTAAAACTCGTTATATGGGTCATTTTAGCCGCTTAATAGAGAGGATCATGCACTTAATATGTGAAAACTAATTATGAGCTTAAAATATTAAAAGATATGAAAATAAAATATGCTCATAGTCAAGGGGAGAAAAGAAAATATTAATATAAAATGAGCTTTTATTTAAAGGTTTTAATGCTCTTTAAATGGTTTGACTTTCATAAGTAAAGAAATAAATTTATTGGCAATGATGTTTAGCATGTCATTTATCACAAAATTAAGATTTAAAGTCCTACTTTCAAATGATTAGTGATACTTTACACACGTGTTACTTATAAAATTTACTCTATGTTAATTTGAATTAGGTATGTGTGAATGTTTACTGTACATTGCTTATGCTTATGCATGCTAACAATAACATTTTTGAGTTATTGTATGTTAATGTCAATCTTAAAAGTTTTTAATAATTGATCCCTTCGTCATTTGTGACAAAAAAAGAGGTGAAGTAGATTGATAGGGGGAGATTTGTTGATTGCATTGCATTTCATTTCATACCATATCTACCTAACTGTTTGAGTTTTTGATATTTGTGTGATGCTAATGTTTTTGTTGGTATTTGGATTAACATTAGTGTTACGTCCCATTCTAGCTAGTGTTGGTATCATATATTTAATGATTTTATTATTTTCTATATCATGTGCTTTTACACTAGGTATTTGAGTTGTGAATTTCAGGAAACAAGTTTAACAAGGAATGCAAAAGATATCAGTTTGATGAAGTTTGGGTAGTTTAGATTTTTTATTTTGTTTTCCTTAACTTATTGTATAGTTTTGTCACGGAATGCGAAATAATGAGTTTGTTAGGTTTTAATGTTGGCAATTCTGTGGACAAAATGATTAATTTGTAACGTGTTGTAAAAGCCAAGGACTTAGGGTGCAATTTGTATAAATTGGATTATGAGGTCTAGGGTTCGAGCATGAAAAGAGGAGAAACACGGCGCCACATTTTTGTTAGCTTCTCGTCCAGTTGGCGCTCGAACGACAAAAACAGAATGCCTATTGCCCGCATGTCGCTAAGCTCTCGCTCGAGCGGCAGTATGCCATTCGCCATCGCCGAGCCCTCACTAGAGCACCAGGTCGATCCGAAAAACATTATTTTGCTCTTTTGAAGTATTTTTCTGGCCTATTCAATCTAATTACTCTCTCCTATAAATACCCAAGCCTATGCACGAAAATTAGTGTGGTTGTTCATTGTGCTTATTATCTAAACACATTCATATTATCCTTTGAAGATCCAAAAGCCTATTCATATATTGATTCCATCTTTTCTTCTTAAGATTATACAACTACATATTTAGGAAAAACATCAAACCCACTGAATCCGAAACACCATCTACTTCCTATTGGTCATAGGAATGTACTCTCTCTGTTGGATTTTAGAAGTTTCTAGAAGTTGAGAGAGGTTGGACTATAAGTGCAGAAAGAGCACGAGGCCTTGGAGCAGATTCTTGGAATTTCGCTGAGAAGAGACAATTGCAAAAGATTTTGGAGCAGACTTTGGAGTTAGTAGGAAATAGATTGGAAAGTATAGTGGAGTTGGCTAAATAACATTTGACTATAACTCATTCCGTATTGTATATAGTGGAGATAACATGTTTGGTCCTGAAATTTTTACCCAATTGGGTTTCTCCGTCATCAATATTTTGTTATTTATTGCTTTCCTTATTACGGCAGTATTCAAATATAAGATAATCGGACTTGTATGCTTAATCATCTAGAAATAACTAAAAGTGATTTATTACTTTTAATTGATTAATTCCGCACATAGGGTCAAAACTAAAAAGGGTTAAGTAACAACCATTTGAAAACTTAAAAACCGTTAAGTTGGTAATCCGTGAACTATTATCAAAACTGAAAATGGAAAATTAACAACCATTCGGTAACTTAAAAGCCGCTAAATTGGTAATCCGTGAACTATTAAGTGGTATCTAGTGTGTCACCCTATTTTTCAACCTGATAGAATGGGAACGGAATCAAGTGGAAAATTGAATTGTTTGGAAAGGAAATCTCTGATGCTATGCACATCATTGACAGCTCCTCTGACCCTGAGCTTGTGCTTCTTACAACTCACCCCACAAAGAAATGGTCTCTTCGCTCCTGGAGGTCTCCCGGATATACTGACACAAATGATCTGCTACTTGGGGAAGCTGTATATAGACTATCACTATCTGAATTTTTAGTCCCAAAAAAATGGCGGAGCCCTTTAGCATCAGTAATGATCTTGTCTTGCTTTTGGCTCAAACGTTTGCTTGTTCCACGAAAACCTGTGTCTGTCTCTCGATCATTATCTGATGCAACTGATCATCTTTCTAGGGACTCTTTGCACATGGAACCATCCATTAAAATTAAAATTAAAGCAAAAATGGGGTTGAAGGCGCCTATAATTTTATATCCTCCATGCATTCATCTACAGTTCAGATTGCAGATTCACTGCATTCCTCATACACCTCATGAGGTGACCTTCATTAGTTTATAGGAAATTAATGTATCCTTTACTTACCTTCTGTCTTTAGATTTCGACCAATCTTTTATTTGCATCATGGGAAGAACCAGATGCCATCTTTATGCAACTAGTGAAGGACAAGCTTCTTTAGGAGACGTTAGATTCCGGTGTGATCAAGCAAGTCCACACAAAAAAAGGCATGCAATAGTAAGTGTTGTTTCCACTAAGGTTTTCCTTGAATGAAATCTACAGATAGGACTCAAATACTATAAAGTGAAGGTTGGGGGCTCATATGATGACAAAGCATTAATGAGAACATTAGCTTGACTGAGTATACAATATGAAATGTATGTGCAGAATTCCTTAAAAATTATATTCTGAAGAACTGCGAGCAGTATAACAACTAAGGCTACATGATTTCTCTTCCATCACTATTTTATATTCGTTGTTTTATCTAATAAAATATTTATCACATCTAGATTCTTACCGACTATCAAGTTAGTTTTGGTCTAACTCTCCCTCTTTTACAGGTTCTACTGAGATCGCATCAATCAGTGTCATCACAACTCGACGGTGTATACTCTCATTTCTTAGAATGACTACACATTCATCTTAACATCATCCTTAATACAACACCCATTTTGTGTATATTTTGTCCTTAATTTTTTCCCCTTAAATATTAGGATTAATTTCAAACACAAAAGGACAGTGTCCTCTTTCCATCAAGAAAAGTTGTTGGTGATCTTCAATTGTGTTTGGAACATCAACTGTTGTTTTAGACTCAAGAAGAAAAGATTTGCCCTCCAATATATGTATAGAGCAAGGCCTACATCTGGTCTCAACAAACAATAGAAAGCAAAACTTCATTGGCAGGGGTGGTGGGGGTGGGGTAGATGCACGCTGATGTGTAATATACATATGCCTATAGATGCTGTACATATGGATTTGATTCATGATTTTGGTTCTTTGTTCCTTTACTGATTAAACTGCCATATAACATTGAGAAGACATGAACTAAAAGCTTAGAAATCTTTCTTTTTATCTGCTGCAGACTTCTCTTACATCTATCATTTCATCAACATGAACACACGTTTTATTACATTTATGAAAGTTGACGAACAACATCAGCTTCTGGTGCAAAATAGTGTGCAAGAAACTTAGGACAGCCAGTAGATTGTTATTATTAGTATGAAAATGAGAGAGATGTTTATTTAGATGCTGGAGTGATCCCTTGTGAATGTATATAATCCTATTCCTGCCTGGTACATATTATCAGTCTTGAGAAATCTATATTCCACTTGGAAATACTAGAGCTTGAACTCTGTGTTGAGATTGAACTCTTCGGATGACGATAACAGCGGTTCCTGCACAAAATGTAACAACCATGATAAAATTCCTAGATAGCTTCTTCAGAAATTATTCTAACAAACTAATAAATGTCGTGACTTTGGAATTAAATTAGGACAAGCTGATCACAAATTTAATAGGCTTTTGTCTTTTTAATGAGAAACTGTAGTAAAATCAAAATATGTGATATTAATGGCTAAGCCATAAATGTCCACTTAGGAAACAGAATATCTGTTCTGTCAAATGATCAGAATTTTATCAAAATCTTGTAACGTTGAAAGGTCTAACTTCATAGAAAACTGAAGCTTAGGATCTAGATGGGGTTTCATCTTATAACTAGATACTGTAACTATCACTTGCTGTATTTCATATTCGACCTGTATTTCCGAGTCTTTCAGCTACCTTATTACCTACTTGGACTTCAGGCCTTTGTGAAATATATATGCGAATTGTCTTAAAATATCTTTGCTAGATAGCAAGTTAAAGAGACATTTAACTGAATGATGGACATGCCTGAAAGATCTTGCGTTGAAAGACTTGTAAAATCCTAGCATGGAGGCATCCTGCTTTACTGTCCTTGTCAAGTGTCTTGTGCATAGAGTCAAGTATTCCACAATAAGTTATTATTTGATTGCTTGTAATTGCATCTTTTACAGCTTTTACAAATGTGTATGTCATGGCACCAGTCATAGCTTTTTCTGGAGAGAGGGCCTGCAAGAGAAGCGAGCAAAGTTGCTATTATATCGTTCATGTGCTAACTAAAAGTTTAAACCATTAGAAATGGGATTCAACATGCCCCTTCACGTGCAAGACGGATTCATTTTCTCATTATAGTATCACACGCGAACAATTTTCACAAATGGATGACAGCAAGACCTCATGACATATGCCTCCTTTAATATTGTGTTGAACCACAACGTGTAAAAGCTTAAGAAGTTAGAGATTTTATGTGATTGGCTGAATGCAGCCAGTTGGTGATCCCGAGGAAGAAGAAATGAGAGGAAAAAGTACTAACAGATGTGTCTGCAGCCAGCTGATAATCCTCACAAGCACTGAAACATATAGCCTTTCCACCATTTGTATCTTTAGAAGCTCCTGATGGAGGTCGGTTGTCCTCCCATTTTCCACTGATGAAAACCCAAAACGAACAACATTGAAATCATATCAAGACAATGTTTTTTTTACATCTCTGAGCATGCAAAGAAAGTAAGCGAGTGAATTTCGTTTTATGTCAAAAATCTCCAAACCTTTCTTATAAGATTTTTCCAGAAACTTGAAGCTGAGATTTAGAATAATCTACGTTCACTAATGTACTACTGCTCTTACATTCAAGATAGCAAATGTCACGATATTGGCTCAGTCTACTAAATAGACTAGAAGAAAAGTAGGAGTATGACTGAAATAGCAGCATACCAATTAACATGATTAAGCATATGCAAACCTACTATTTTTTATGGTACTGAGTGCAGGGCCATTAAATGAAAATGTCCACAAGATGATTGCATCGAAAATAAGAATTAGAATGGTAAGAGAAAGACGACATGTTTTGCATAAACTGAAAGAAGCCTGCTTAAATATGGACTCAATTGGACAGGTTTGAAGAGGGATGGGTAAGAATTAAGATGAGCTCAAAGTTATAAGAAAAACACATACTTGTTTTTGTTATACACTATGGGTAAGTCGAGGACGGTTCCACTGTGACAAGAATCAACTATCGCATGAAGTGTGACACCTGGCTTGAGTGGTCTAACAATTTTTTCATTTATGTAATTATCAAAAATCATTCCTTCACTTTGAAAATCAACGGGGCATATTGTTTCATGAAATCCATCTTTCTCATCCCCGACAAAGTCAGGTTGTCGTAAGCCATGCCCTGAAAAGTAGAACACCAAGGAGTCACCAAATTGCAGGTCCCTTGTCAGCCATTTAAAACCATCTTCAATATTTTTCTTTGTTGGATAAATATATGGCTCCTCTTCTGCAAAATTTTTTCGATTTTGTCATTCATTTCCAAGCAAATACAATATATCTATAATACCATATCACACTGGAGACGTATTTTGCCAAGGTACACGCAACGGAATCTACATATTTGGCTCAATAAGTGAACAGAGAAATTATAAGAGAAATAGACATTACTTGTTATCTATATAAGTGTATCTAGAATATCCTCTGCTTAGCACATAAGTGCGTGTTAACTACACATTATAATTTCTGAAAAACCTTATAGACCTGGTCTATTATGGTGAACGCATTTCAAATGCTATTGTTACAACAACCAGATGAAATTTTTTGAGATGTTTTGTTTGGAGAATTCTATTATCATCAATAGAATTAGATTGGCAGTTAAGCTTCACTTTTTTTTTTTTTTTTTTTCTTAAACAGAAATCCTACTACACGATGAGGGTTTTAGCGGGAACCCCAATTTGTGTATAAAAGAAAGACAAGATGTACGGAAGTTTAAGTAAATTGAACTTCCTAGAATGCCAATAAAGACTGGAGAACGAGATGCAGAACATGCCTTGTGAATTTAGATGGACATCAGTTACTTGTTGAACCACCTCATCGAATTCCTTAAACCTTTAGATAAGGTGGTCTAAAATTGTATCAGATCCCAACACATCTAGATTCAGGTTTCGCTGCCACCTGTTTATGAAATTTGTTAGGGAGTCATGATGGAGAAAAGAAGTGCATGCACAATAGTACACGCTTTAAATGAGGTGGTTCAACATGTAACAACACAATTGTTATTGATTCCTTCGTAGAATTTCATTCTATGATATTGTTTACACTGCAAATATACTGAGAAACTGATGACATATACCTGATAGAATGAGAATGGAATCAACTGGAAAACTGAATTGTTTAACCAGTAAATCTTTCATGCTATGCACATCGTTTATAGCTCCTTTGAGCTTGAACTTCTGTCCTTTATAACTCACTCCACAAAGAAATGCTCTCTTCCCTCTTGGAGATCTCTCAGATATACTAACACCATAAGGATGCCTGCCATTTGAAGAATCTGTATATTGACTACTATAGCAGGTACATCTCCTTAGAAAATTGCGGATTCCTTTAGCTTCAGGAATGATCTTGTCTCGATCTTGGCTTGAATGCTTGCTTGTTCCAAGAAAACCTGAGTACATTTCTTTATCATTCCCAGATGCACTCATGGCAATAAATCGATGATTATCTGGTGTATACAAATATATATCCTTCATTCAGAACCTGATGGCTATATATATCTTTTCAGCCATGTTTTGATGCCTTGAGTTTATAAAGTGCCGAGAATCTGATTCTCACTTTTGCACAGAATAGACCATCAAAATCCAAATGAAAAATTCCACTTGGGCAATTGTTAATTAATGTCGTTTTGATTCCATTCCCACAACCTACATTTCAAATCTCATGCTTGTCTTTCCTTCTAAGAAAATAGATTTCAAGATATATCCACACATCAATTAAAGCTAAGAGATTTCAATAATATTACATATAATCACAAAAGTAAATCTATACCAGCTTCTTGAATTATTCGAACCATATTTGGCCCACGTTTCATAGAATTTAAAATTTAAATTTTTGTCAAAGTCAACAATTAGTTTTAATGGCATATTTCATGAGATCCACAAATTTTTAACTACACATTTTATCAAAATCTGCTAAAAATCTAATTTTATTCTCCACTAAACAAGGTTATTGGCCGTTAACATCTAAAAGTACGTATATTAATTAAAAATGAGAAAAGAGTTAGGATTTGAATAATTGACCTAAGCATGGCTAACAAGATTTTCCCACTAAAGTCCTCCGCTCTACCAACATAAGTTCGGTTCTGTTGCCAAAGTTAATACATATTATTAAAATTCATATCACAGGCAAGTGGGTTTACATTAGCACCTATGTGCTATAGTATTTGTGCATTATAAAGTTTATATATGTATGGAGTATCTGCTCTTTATTCTAAGAAGTATCTTAAGAAAATTTTAAAAATAAAGAGTAACTCCTGTTTGACACACATTCTTTAAAAATGCATTATTTCGAAACTCATTTTCAACCACACATTCTTTAATAAAATAATATTTTCCATCACATCAATACCTTTTTCTTATTTTTTAATCACATATTTCTTATCATATCACTATTTAAAATATATTATTTCCTCAATAATATTCATCAAACACACCCTAAGACACTTTATACCATAGTTATTAAACCCGATCGGTAGCTTACTTGAAAAAATCATCGGGTCAGTGTTAGACCGTATTTTTAATTAAAATATGTTTTGCAACAAAAAGAAAACAATTTTGCTAAATCTAAATATATATATTTTGCTCCCATTATATTACAAAGTTCCCTAGTTTCCAAAAATGGTCAAGGGAGTAAATTTTCATGTGGGAAAAACCCTGCCATTACAAGACTTAAATAAAATTTTACACTTCACTTCATTAAAAAAACCGGTTCAATGTTTAACCGGTTGTCCTTTGTTAATTTGACCAAGTAATGCAATCGGACTGGACTGGCTGGTCGGTTTTTATAACTATGCTTTATACAAGTTCAACAATCTCTTTATATTTTTCTTTATTTTGCTTTGTTCATAAGCAATTATTGATCAGCCAGTAGTTACTTTTAAATTGGTTTCCCTCTTAAATTTGTATATATTTGGCTCTCTGCAGTCATATCCACTCTTTATTTAATTTTTACGTATAAAGATTTTGTTGGATTCCACAAAATGAGGATTGACTCTCTAAAATAGAGAAGTTATGACTAATAAAGAGCCTTTTGGAGATACTTTAACTCTTTGAGATACTATAATCGTGAAGTGAATAGAATGAGAAGGTATAAAATCTTGTTTCAGAAGGACTACTAGACTATAATAGGATTGATGCATCTTTCTTCTCTCATTTGAAAAGGTGCAAGAACCTGGAATTAATTAGTAGTTACTCAAATGACTATTCAACTCATGCTATTATAATAATAATAATAATCTCGTGCTTCGATTTTTATATACGATAAAAATGGGGTTTTGAGATTTGGTTTTTTTCCTTAACAAAATTAAGTAGCTTTCCTTTGTTATAAACTTTAGAGAAAATGACAAGAGAATAGAGAAGTCAATAAATTTGTATGTATTTTATTGAAAATCAATGTCATATATTTGTAGGCTACAGTTACAACTAGAGTTACAATGATCATCACAAATAATAATTTATTTGCATACTCCCTCTTGATTGATTATTTACACAATAATTGTCTCGTTAAAAACTTGGTTTGGCAAAAATTCGACATGACAGAAAATACCAAAAAGAAAAAAAGAGTAGAAAAAGAATTAGATTAATAAAATGCTTTCTCATTAAAACATTGCCAAGAAAATCATATGGGCAAAACTTGAGCGAAGGAAAAAGAGTACCGCTACTCTTCTTGATTTTATTTCCCATTAAAATTCAGTTCCCATTGCATTTAATTTTATTTCTTTTTAATTATTCAAATTTTTTTGAAGTCCTTTGTATTTCTAATTTTTTTTTTTTTTTTGAAATGGTGCAACAACCTGGATTGATGCACCTTTCTTCTCACAATCTCCTTTTAAAACCATGTAAAATAAAAAATGTTTGATATCTACTTATTTTATCTCTGCATACTAGACTAAGGATGAATGGACTTAGATTTTAATCACACCGTGATCTCTTATGCACGCATGTAGCATGCAACCCGCAGTTCGTACATTTGTATTTTTCTTTATTAGAATCATTTAGTTATGCATGTTAGACTTTAATTTTGATCTATCATGTGTAAGTAAATAATAACATATATATCAAATGCAGAAAAATGAAGAAAAGGAACTAACGTCCAGCCAATGATGTTTAAACTGCAGAATTTCAGATTGTGTTTGATACTTCTAAGCCTTCAAGAACTCCCCGAGATGGTGTACTTACATGATAGAGAACTCAAGACTTAGGGACCAATACCACTACTTCCCTTTTATAAACTTCTTCCCATCAAAGAAGTTATCTGAAGCGGTTACTACGGTAGTTAAGAGAAAGTGATTAATCTCCTATGGATAAGGGAAATATGATATCCAAAACCCATCAATTCTCATTCTCAAGAAACAATATAAATCATGGCGGTATGTTCTTTAATAACGAGTATTATCTTCCATGTATCACATTGTATTACATTTCTCAAATAGTACCCCATATGTGGTAAAACTACTTAATGAATAAACCTTATGTTTATTCTAGGTCCAACATTAATGGTTTTTTTTTTGCTCAAAACAAATGTGTACACAAGAAAAATAAATATGAGAAAACATCACAAATAGAGTTTCATTAAATTCACATTCGATCTTACAACGAAAAATCACACAAAGGAACCAAGTCCCATTCTATCTACATGATCCTTAAATTTTAATTTTGGCATACATTTTGTCAAAGGATCAGCAATTATCAATTCAGTGTTAACGTGTTCAATAACCAATGTTTTCTCTTTAACACGTTCCTTATGGCCAGATACTTGATGTCGATGTGC
>CAIGRB010012820.1:25841-41268 GCA_903798255.1 Fraxinus quadrangulata
GAGCAAAGATTTGACTAGCTCGTCTTTCATCTCTTTAACTAAAACATTTACATTCAAGTGATATAAAGTATAATAAATGAAAATTAAGAGCAGAATACTTGACAATTATATCTTGCACAGTAAAGGCATGCATTGTACCTTGACAGAACGCCAGTGAGAGTTTGGCCAACGAACAGGATCTAGGTCACCAATGCCAGTAATTGTGCCCATGTATCTGGACATGCAATAATCCAAGCATAAGAAGACCAATGGTCCAGAAAAAAGAAAAAGCCATGCAAACATTTTATATGCCAATTCCTACCACGTCAGTTACAGTTATCTAATGACAGTTTTTCATTATCTAACACAGAAGAGGTTATGAGATAATTTCAGTTCACAACAGAATCCATAACATATTAGTGGTATTTCTCCAAGCATCACCGATATCACTGCAGTAATTTTGGCACACATTAGGAGGACTGTTTGTCCCTTCATAATCTTAGTAATAAGTTACAATGTAGTGAGCTGTGATGTATTGGAAAGTTAACTGTGGTGAAGAATTAACTTGATGCAACAAAATTATCAATACAGGTCAGCCTGTCGTCTTCATATCCAAAGATGGTAAAAAGTCTCTATCCTTCACTTCCCAGATGATGTGCTGTTAACTAACCAAATCCTAAGGATGTTGAGTCATCACAATAGAAGGAAAACAACAATGTATGGCATACTGAAGATTCAAGTATTATTGAACCTGCGAACACTGGATTCTTCAGTTTCAAATAGCATCCGAAAACGCATTCCAACAGAAACACGTGTATGATAAGCAGCTTTGACGTACTTCGAAAGAGGTATGACAAATTCAGATGGACTAGCCCTGATGTAATGAGCATGTCAGAAGAAGCAAAATAAAATATATAGAATTTTATATTATTTATCCATAACCACCTTGGGTTATAAAATATCGTGAAGCAGCTATTAGTAGAAGCAGCATGAGCAGCAGCAGCGAGCAGTCCAATGTGCATACTGTCACTTGAAAGAACAGATGATGGCATCACAGTTTGTGGCCGAGTGGCACGGCGAATTCCCAAAAGGAGCTGATTTTTCTCATTCCTGAAAAAGAATCAATGACATCTTGAATTAAACTTCATTAAGACTTTAAGGTGAGAAAATTGAAATTGGCATTCCGAATTGCAAAATAGTAAGAGTTACCAGATGAAAAGAACAGAATCTCCAGCAACAAGTCTTTTGGCACTGACAAACACACTCCACCCAGTAGTAAGCAAATGCCTCTTAGGCTGGCCTGTGTGAAAGAAAGGAAATGCAATGAAAAACACAAATAGAGAGAAAAAAGGGCAGGTTTCACACCGGATATCATAACCGCAGTAGCTAAGATTTGTGAAACAGTTTCTATGTTAATAAGTTGTTTCGCCCCCAATAACCCTGTGACGTTTCCTAGAATAGTAAAGAATCAAGTATTTTGGATGAGATGATTTAAAAAAATCAGCATGTACATGTTCATAAATGATTGGTTCCACTTCCTTGCTCTGTTCGCAATGTTCAAATGGCTCAATACTTTTTCATTGACTGTAAGTACTCTTAATGTAGATTTCAATGGAAACATAATTGAAGTTTATTTCAGGAAAAGAGATTGTGAGCATGTTTGGCCACCAAGGTGCTATCTTATGAGCACTAGGCCCACAAAACGTGAGGAAAAAGGTAAGCCAATTGTGGGACTGACACCTAATAAGCAACTAAGTAAGGATGATGATTCTTATTTGACTTATCTTTTAACACGCACTTTGTGGACATCGGTGCTTATAGGATAAGAGCTTATTTGTCGAACATGCTCTGTGTTATTTTTGTATTTTTATTGGTTTTATTTTCTTTTTATCATTATTAGTTTGAATTAGGTAATATTCCCTGAGGAGGGTTCTACCTCATGAATTCTTTTGCATTTTAGTTAGTTCTGTAACTTTACTTTTCACTAGGAATTATGAGTGTAGATAAAATGCAAACTACCGTACAATTCACGGACATGGTACTGCCACCCCCCTATTGGGTTTAGGTGGAGCCATAAAAACCCAACCTAGCTTTGATGGTGTTTTAATTACACGCACACACACTCTATGCATTCAATTTAGGAAAAAAGTTAATAACACTATTTCTCATTTTTCCCCTTACATAAGCATTTGCCAATTGATTACATTTGATCTTTCATAATCATAATCATAAAAGCATAGACTGTTAATGTTGAGCTACCAAACAGTTGCCCACAATAATCTATAAATCTGTTAAGCTTTTTGTGGTGTGAAAGAAGCTCATAATGTAGCAGCCTATGTTTGGGAAGTGACTATATTGACTATCATGGTTACGAATGAAATATTACTAATTCAAGTCGAATTGCATAAAAAAAAAAAAAAAAAGGTCTAGATTGATTACTCTACGGCTCAACTGCAATGAAAAAAGATGCTAATATACATTGCACAAATGTAAGACTAACTTTTAGAACTTACCGCGGAAAATATGCCTAAACTTCCATTCAACATCATGGAGATCCCTTGCAATGAGTTCTTGTGCAGGTGGTGTCTGTGAGAAATCCTGAGGCACCAAATGGAAAGTTTAAAAAAGTATGACTACCTCATGCATGTGTCAAAATAATCATATCATGGGACAATCATTACCAAAGGAGGAAAAACTTTCTCTGCAGCACGACGAGGAACTGAGAAGCCTCCATGTGTGCTAGTATCACTTGCAGTCAGTGTCTTGCAAAAGTAATTCGTTGGTTGCCTGCTAGGAGTTCCCAACTCCACAGGAAGATACGTATCTTTTTGTTCTTGCTGCATTTACATCACAAAACATTAGTTCTATGAGCAATTTGCACTGATATGTAGAGGAAGGTTCAAAGAGAATCACACAATCTTAGTCTAATATGAGAATACCGGAGTCAGGGGCTGCAGTGTCATCTGAGCATACACTTCATCCGTCTCAACATCTGCCTGAATTTTAACAAATAAACAAAGCTCTTTTATGGCTTAAGAACTCTCCATACATGTAAGTTCACAACAAGAATAAACAAATGTAATGATAAAGTTGAAAACTCACATGCATTGTAACATTGTGGAGTTGGCAGATCAACTGGGGTGGCAAACTTGGGTAATTTGGTATGTGGGCATCGATTTCTTTATTAGTAGTGGCAGCAACCTGGCCAACATTTTCAAATAGGATACATTACAAACTCAGAAACTGTCATTTCTTAAATAGAATATCATCTTAATCAAACATATGAAAGAAGAAAACATAGTTTAATTAGATTAATAATAAAGACCTGCTCACTATGACCCTGAGGGAAGTAAACCACACGACTCCCAATTGTCGGCAGGGATACCAGAGGACCAGCACAGGCGTGCCATAGCTCGGAATTCAAGCACTTCTTCTCCCCTTCCGTAACCCACAGTCAACAAACAATTACCCATTAGCCGCAATTTCACTCAATTATTAATTGAATTCTTAATTTTGCTTTTAACTCAGAATTAGTTGAAGAAAGAAAACAAGGAACAAAAGTAAACACTGAAGAGACATAACAGGTACCTTCATGAACTTGCTGACCCATCCCTGATGTTGAAAGCTTCATATTTAATTCAACTCGTTACTTAAATATATGATCAATAATATAATAATACAACTAAAACTACACTTACGAACACAATTATAAATACTGAGAATGATAACCCTTACTTTCAATCCCAAAAATCTCAAACCCTAAATCCCAACTCATTTTCAGCTCCAGTTCTTCGCTCATCTTCCCCATTTTTTACTCCCCCAACTCAAATCTTCACATGCATTTCAATATCACTAATTTTACAACAACCCACCAAGAAAACAAAAACAAAAGCTCAGTAGAAACGCCCGATTTCAACTAATAAACCCAAAATCCAAGAAAATCAACCCAACTCAAACAACTCCTCTTTCTTCAACAACAAACCCATAATTAATACTGACAAAAAAATCCCTTTTGTTTGCTTTTTTTTTTCCCTGGGTTTTGAGCTACAGTCAGCTGAAGCTGAAAGTTTGAAACTTTTCCTTCACCAATCGCTATCTATCAACTTTTTTTCCCATAAGAAACAGAGTGATTTTCTTCTCTTTTATAGTCCACCCACCCGACCAAGGTCGACCTGATAACAGTCACCCCAGCAGAGAAAAATATATGAGCGTGTATCTGATACCGTGTATTGCTGATACTATGCATATGGCTCAGTGACTCTCTCTCTCTCTCTCTCTCTCTCTCTCTCTCGATCTGGGAAAAAGTGAATTACATCCGTTGATCAAACTGTGTGGAGGAATCTTGACCATTAATAGAAAAATGACTTGACAGGAAGCATGTGCCACCATCTTTCAGTGGTCGTTGTCAGAGTACGGACCATCAAAATAAATATTACATATGACTATCAAAGAGAGAGAATGATTTCATTGCATGAGTATGTCATTGTACAACATGCAATGGAACTTGTATCTTGATCTGGTAATAGCATAATTTGGTGTAACATTAACAAGTTGTGAGAGATTATTGAATTTGTATATAGGGACTTTTGGGCCATACTTGAACTGTACCTTTTGCCCAAAATAAATTAATTGGTAAAAAGTAATGGACATGGGAGTAAGAATGTAGACCGTGCGGGAATAGTGGGGTTGGGGGGGGGGATAATCTTGGCTGATTTTCATGATAGATATTATTATATGATATTTGAAAAGGTTCTTGTAGGATTGAAAGATGAGACAAGAAAAAATGAACCTTGGTCTCTGAGAGTAGTCTTGGTGTGGATTTCTTGATAAAGAAGAGATTTGTAGGCTTGGTTTCTTTGATAGTTTTTTTTTTCCTTACATGAAAAAATGGCGTGAAACTCTTGATAAAATGCTCGACCTAGTAGTTTCAATAAAAATAAAATAAGAATATAGTCGATTTCTCAATGAGAGGTATTTAGCAATTTATAAATAGATTTAGGTTTCTTTGCTATGGAGGAGTCTAGAGTTGAGATAGAAATCTCATCCTTGAGCAAGATTTGAGAGAGTGCAACATATAGATAACTTTAATTTAATTGTCTCAGGATTTGGAGTTAAATGTCTCTTAGGATTTTTCAAAACCTCCAGCGCTTAAGCGGTGGACTGACCACTCGCTGGTCGAGAAGACAGGCACTTGAATAGTGTTCGTATCTGGTAAACCATAGGTTGCGATTTTCAACAGATTTTACAATCCCAAACGACTTCAAACACCTCATATTATATATAATCAAGCCACAGTCTGCCCCAAACGTATCTTGTATTATTGGTTGAGCATTTATTGATTCAAGAGAACATCTTACAACGATCAAATACATATTCATAAATCTCTTACATCAACAACGAGATCAAAACACAAAAGATCAAACATTAAAAACCAAATCATTTACCAATAATCATTTAGTGTTCTGAAATTCATGAGAGATAGCAGGAGTTATTGGTAGAGAAGAACGAGGTTCCTTATTGGTGCTCCACGCCGAGGGAATAGAAGTTCAGGGTTACTGGAAAGTGTTGGCGGCACAATCGAAGAGTTTTTTGGCTGATTTATAGGTTTGGTGATTAGAGTCTACTAAAGTTTAGTAATTTTTGGATCAACTGTAAGTTATTTTTTCTAATAGATCATCTTGACAAGATTTATCCGGAGATTTTTATTTATTCCTGTGACAATAAGGGTTTAAATTGAAATTGTTAAAAATTGAGTCAATTATTATGAGTATTAAAGGCGAGATAATGGGCAAGACAAAAATAATAATTACAAGAATACAAGATTTAAGTGAAAATTCAAGATGAGAAAATCATAGACAGAGGTGGAGAATTCACTCTATCAAAAATAAGGAGTTACAATAAGTTATGCTGGATCTCACAAGACTCTTTTCTGATATCACTCTGTGAATTTCTCTATCTGCGAGTCTCTTTATTAATCTAGATCCATTAAATATGTGTAATATACAACATATTTATAATACAACAATCCCTAACATATTAAGAGGATTAATAAAATGAAGAGTTTGACATAAGTTGAAATCTCAATACAATGGGTAAAACTAATAATAAAATTTTCGAGTTAAAATAAAAGTCTCAAAACTAGCCACATCGCAAAACCCTGAAAATCGAGAGCGTCTCATGAGCGGGCAACCAACGATTTTGCGGCGACTTCTTTGCCTTGGTTCAACTTTTGTCTTCTTTAACTCTTTGTAGTCTTTTATTTCTTCAAGGTTTCTCCAAAACAAACAACCAACTCCAAATATATCACCAAAACAGAATTTGGGTCACATAGAAATTTTAACATATATTAATAATCATCTAGAAACAATAATTAGTAACGTGTTTCTTATTATTATTTGTTAATTTTAATTTCGCGTTATACACATATTCACCCTCCTCTAGGTGTTGTTGGGTTTAAACATTTATAATTTTCAGATAATATAAAATTTTCTTGCATAGACATAAGATGAATTATTTAATCAATCATTTATCCTATTACCTAACACTTTCAAAATGGACATTCGCCTCTCGTTAGAGAGTTTCTATCTTATGAATTTATGTTGTAAATATTCACGAGCAATGCTCTCGAAATACAAATGAATTAATCATATTATAATCTTACTCACTAATGCTTCAAGGATTCCAAATTAAAAATCTTTACTCTTTCAAGGGTAAGTCATGTAATCTAGTTGATCATATAAGAGATTGGTGGAGTTTCTTTGAAGGCCAAGCCAAGAAATTCAACGCGAGGAGCTATTTACATTACACTTTAATAGAAAGAATTCAAGGCCAAAAGCCTTTCTAATATAGAAAGGAATCTTCAATTGCAGTATATCCTTCAACTTGTAGTTCTATTTGCTTGTAAAAATCGTGACGAGTCTCTATATTGAGTCGACTTGAAAGGAGCCTAGCAACCACGATTAGCCATAGGCTAGCTTAATGACTTCCTAGTACATTAACTTGCAAGGCTAGGTGAAGTCCCAACATTCAAATTTTAACCATAAGAGTGCGTTTGATTGGGAGGATGAAATTTGCATGAAAATAAAATAAATTTTAGGCAATTCAATCGCCTATAACTTATTTGTATGAAAATTATTAATTAAATGTATTTGTTTAATTTAATTTTCAATTTAGAAAAATATTATATTTATCCATTTTTTACTGGTGGATAGATGAGAGAGAGACAATGAATTACTTGGAAAATAAAAATCATTCATCTCTAAAGAAAATATTTTTCTTATTTTTGAGAAAAATATGACCACATGACTAAAAGTTGAAAAATATTTTTCATAAAAAAATTGTCAATCGAACACCCCAAAAGTAGGAATTTGAATGAAAAAAATGACATTCTCCATGAAAAATAAAGTCAATTAAACACACTCTAAATATTTATCATAAAAGTATTTTGGATGCCAATGTGATGCACTTAAGAAATGAAGACTCTCCAGTGCCTGATTCAAGTACAAAACACACTGATATTCAACTAAACTTTACTAAGGCATGTTTGATAGCCATGGTTTTCCATGAAAAATGGAAAACAATTTCCATTTTCCTGTTTTGGCTTGTTTGATAGTGTTTTTTTTGTCATGGAATTAGTTTTCCCACTTATGTCCACATGTGCACATTTTCTTTGAAATCGTGAAATTGCTTTTCTCACCATTTTGGTGGGAAAATGGAATTCCAGCTTTTTTTTTGACAATTGGAACAAATTTTATAACTAAGGGTCCGTTTGATTGCTCCTTGGAAAATAGGGTGGAAAGAAAACGAATTCCAAGGAAAATAATTTCCTAGAAATTGTTTTCCCGGAAAATGTCAATAAGTTGCGTTTGATTGATATAATTTTCCACATAAAAATGTTGAGATTTTTCATCTTTTAGTGTTTGATTGCCTTTGTTTCCCATGAAAATTTCCTAGAAATTGTCCATAAAAGGTCATTCTAATACAAAAACTGAGGCCCGTTTCCTACTCTCCTCCTTGGCTCCGTCTTCTCCGTCTCTCCTGCTCTCCTCCTTGGCTCCTCCGTCTTCTCCTGGCAACAGAACCAGTGCCACCAGCAGGGGCAGCAACTGCTACTGCAGCACCACGACAACTAGCTCCAACGTTCGTGACAAGGTACTCAATGTCCAGTTGTTGGTGGAGCGTAGCAAAAAAGATTGGCCAGTACGATTCGAGCTAAATTGATGAAGACCTATATATGTATGTTGTCCACCATAATGAGGAGGAGGTAATGGTGGTGGTGCACGACCGTGAATCTCAACGCCAGCGCCGAAATTTGGGATGAACTGTGCGTGATCCGCTGCATTGGAATTGAACCTGATTTAAATCGTTTCTTGATGATATAGAACTATGAAACTGCTCGCCGTGATGAGTATTAGGGCCTGTAATGGAGTATGACCGTTGGTGTTGGAGGGTTGGCCTGAATTGGTGTTGAAACCATGCGTGAAGGCTTGATTTTGAGCTCGAATTTCGTCTGATTTTGGAGGTGTTATGTCCAGTTTTTAGTATGAAATTGAAGAGTGGGATGAGAACATGTTGACGGTGTGGAAATCTGATGGTTTGTCCTGCGGCATAGTGGACGAATTTGGAGTAGAAGGTGTCGGTGTAGTGGATGAATTTGGTTGCAATTCCCACTTGCCAAGAAAACAAAAATCCTGCTGAATCATGGGAAAACCAATTCCAGTATTTTGAGGAAAAGAATGTCATGTGCTGTAAAATGGAAAATGTTTTGCTTGGAAAATATATCCTATCAAACAACCAAAAAGTTGGAAAATTGTGGGAAGTTTTCCATCTTGCCTGGAATTTAAGGCCTATCAAACAGGGCCTAATAGAAAGTTCACATCAAAATAAAGCAACAAATTGGGAGGTTTTGGGCTTTGATTAGAAATAGCAAGTAAAATAAGAAACACTGAATGTACAACACTGAAATCGACATAAATTGGGAAATGCACACTGAAATTGTTTGAATGTACAGTGGAATTGGATGAATGCACACAGAAATTTAAGGAATGAACACTTCACCATAAATGGGTGGATCGTCGTCGAGATTTCTAAAAAATGGAAGAAATATGTTGCTCCTCAAAGGCCTGCGTAACAACAATAAGCAACTTCAAAGATTGACACAGACTCTCAGTCATGCTAAACACGAAAATACGAAATGGAAAACAAAAATATCCAAATCAAAATATTTCTTACCTTCGCTTGCAAAAAAACCCTCATTACGTGCTTCCACTTTGTGCCCATGAGATGAGACGAGAGTAGATGAGAGAAGAAGGAAGGAAAAATGGAATATTTTAAATAAGAAACTGCAACAGAACTTTCACATGTAAGAGAAGATGAACGAGTTAAATTGACTGAGACTATTTTACCCTTGTTGGTCGAAAAGAGAATTGGCGTTTTGTATTGAATTAGCAAATAAACTAATGATAAGTGGATGGAAGGAATTTTTGGCAACGAAAGTTAAAATTAGAGTAAAAATGCAAAAAAATGAATGGTATTGACGTTTTGCACAATAATACTGAAAGATATGGACATTTTGTACTAATTATCCTTCTACAAATATATATGATACCTAACTCTATCAGATCTTCGAGAGTAGGTAATATTAGGGATAATGGTGTGATTGGGTGGGGAAATATGAAGTGATGGAGGAGAAGAGGTAGCAAACATTGTGGAGTCATATATTTGGGGAAAGTTAAGGAAGAAAAAAGTCGTATGAGTAGTGTTTGGAATGGAAGGAAAAATGGATTCATAGAAAACTACATTTTTGGAGATGAAGGTTTTGAGGGTTAGAAGATAAAGCACTTTGTATCCTTTGATATTGGTATGATGACCGTCATCGATTTTTATATCCCGCAAGTGTATGGATCATAACAAATAATATAGTGGACCAACGAGTTCGAATATTGTTCCCACGAGAACTATTATCTAACAATTAGTTAAATTATTCCAACTTTAATTTGATCGAAATCAAATAATAAGATTTGTTATTGGTGTCTAAATTATTCTTGCTAAACTAAATTATCTAACGTACATAATTTATCGAATTTGAATTTTAAAAGTATGAATGTGGATGCTAGGATTTATAATTTTACCTATGTATCCCCTTTAATTCGCTAATCAAGATTCATTACTATTGTAATATTCAGTCGAATTGTTCTAAACTATTCAATTTACCCTCATCGAGTTCTTGTTGAGTCTATTTAACCAATTCAATTCCATATCTCTATGTGAATCAATTTTAGTTAAACAAAGTATTAGTTCTAGGAATTCATCAATTGACCGCAATATTTAGTATATGTATCTCTATATGTTATACTAAATTATCGAATTTTACTATGTGATCTAAATCTAAAATTCACCCCTTGATTTGTAATAGATTTACAAAATCATTGAATAATTGGCCAAAAAATTCAAAGCATTAAATTTATGAATAAAATTAACAGGTATGCACGTAAAGAACTATAATTTTGAATAAAAGAAATAAATGGTCACATAGATTACATTGTTCGCTCTAACTATGAATTTAGATACTCATAATAATGAAAGATAAACAAAAAGTATAGAGCTCATAACCGAGGTTTGAAATCTTGATCATGGAAAGAATCGAATCCTACACCAAGAACCTTCTTCAACTTCAAAAGTTTTCAAATCTTAGTTTTTACTCTTTGATCTTGAGGATTATGTGCTTTTCTCTCTCCCCCCCAAACTGTGTGGATCTCCCCCCAAAAATGTCAAAAACTTATATTTATACTCTTCCCCATGTTTATGTCTAATATAGGATTTTTATAGGTTTCAAAATGAGCAAAAAAACATGCCATAGATATACCCAGGTGGTACCTAGGCACCATGGGAGTGGCGCCACAACTCTGCGAAGATAGCAAGGCGGCGCCTCGGTGCCATGCGGCGCCCCACCTCTCTAGAAAATTTCAGCACTGCACATCTTTCAATATTTTTATCATAACTTTCTCTATCAATATCTGATTGAGGCAATTCAAATTAGGTTGTAAAGATAACTTAAAGGGATACAACGTTTCCAGAAATACCTATTTTCCAATTCGAACTTTTACTAGGATAAATATGGGTCTCAATCTCCGGTTAAAAATTTGGAACATCCTTGTGCGATTGAAAATTGATTTATGAAACTATTTTGATCATATTTAACTCCTTTTACGTCTAATTGCATCCAATTGACTCTTAACATTCTTGAATCTTTATCGTGAGTTTCGACACAAATTTTGGGTATTTATACTATAGTCATCAAACTTTGGATCTTATTCCATTTTTTCGTCAATTTCACTTCTTTCTTTTAAATCCACTCCTATTCATCGAGTTTCACCAAATAACACGTTATATAATAAATTAGACTATAATTTCATTAAAAGAATTATGAAATGTCAATATTTTAAAGCTCGAATAAATGTATAAAATACACTTATTAATAACCAAGAAAGTGACATTTAAAGGCTCTTGGCAGTGCCAGACTTGTGGTTCGTGGGGTTTGAAGCGAATTTCAAAATTTAGACTCCTAAGTCATAGCACTTAATCCATTTTTTCCATTTATAAAAGCTTTATGGAACTAAATTTGTTAACTTAAAATCAACAATAAAGTAAAAAATAGAAATGAAATATTCAAAATATTTATATTACAATCAGATAACAATACGAATATATTCTAAATGATCACTTATATACAATTCGTCTTGTTTTTTAGGCAAAAGTATCAATCAATTTTGTATAGTCGAGTTGTTTAATCATTTCTTTTTCAATGGATAACATGGCCAATCTATTCAATTTTAATCAATTTCAACTTGAAGAAACTTCTTTCTGTTAATGCAACTGTAATTGGTATAATGAGCAAAATCTTTTAATTAATGCAAGCATTCAAAAACCAACTATTCATTTTCTTCAAATAATTTAGCACATCAATTGTTCTTTTTGTTTCTCTGGGTAAATAGCGCTTCAAGACTGTCAACTCCGTACATAAATAATCACCAATAATGTCTGAATGTCCATTATGGTTCAAATGCTGCTCAAGATTCTTACAGGAATTCAACGGACTTTCAACATTGATACTCTTTAATCTTTTCAAATTAAACAAATATTCAAATGTTTTTTTATAATAATTAATTTGTTCAAAACTAGTTTAAAGTGAAGATCAAGCTTCATCAATTATAAAAAGAAAATAATCAACTTTAAAAGATTATTCAGCTGATTTTGTTACCTCTTTACTACCACTTTAATCGAACTGCATCTTTCTTCGAATATTGCGTCTCTATCGAAAAACAACTTCAATTTTCATTTTACTTGCCATTTGTTTAGCTTCATCCATGACACTATCAAATTTAGATTCTCTAAAATTTTCGAAAAACAAAATAAGTGCTTCTAAAAGCTTGATGGCTTCATCAATATCAATGTTTTCAGCTTGAAATAATTTACTCACAGTATAGATAGCATGCAGCAACTTATACCAAATGACCATACTAAGCAAGAAAAGTTCATATATTGCTAAGGACTCAGCTTCACTCTTATTTTTAGGATCTTCAGCAATGTTTGCCAAGTCAAGTAAAACGTCTCTTATTAGTACATATTGCTCTTTTATAGACTTGACACTTCACACATAACTTTCCCAGTGTGTTTGTGACAATGATTTAAGTGTTAGACCTTCAACTTTATTTTTAAAAATTTTCCATCGTTTGGGAGAAGAAGAGAACACTGTGTAGATACGTTGTATCACTTCAAAGAAAGACATAAATTTAGAACAACAAATTTGTCATATCACATAATATTAGGTTAAGACTATGACAACCACATGGAGTATAGAAAGCCCTAGGATTTATTTCAAGCAACCTTTTTTGTACACCCCTGTCTCTCGCTCATGTTAGCTCGTTTGTCATACTTTTGACATCTTATATTATCAATATGAAGCTAAAGATTCCTTAACACATTTTTTAAGCTTAGTGAAAAGTTCAAGTCCTGATGTATCATCTATCTTCAAAAATTCAATCCAATATTCTTATACCATCGAAGAGTATATTGAATCGTCTACGCATTGTATTACTAGAGATATTTGCTCCTCATGACTCGCATCTGGAGTACAATCAAGTATGACAGAAAAATATTTTGCATATTTTACTTTTGTGACAATTGCACTTCTCACCTGGCTTGCCAAAGTTTTTATCAATCGAGTCTTTTCATAATNGTATGACAGAAAAATATTTTGCATATTTTACTTTTGTGACAATTGCACTTCTCACCTGGCTTGCCAAAGTTTTTATCAATCGAGTCTTTTCATAATAGCAATTATCTTCGTTAACACTTGTTTTCAATGCTTTATTTCTTTGTTGATAGCGAATTGTATGCTTTCATCAATTGTATGTTTTGTTTGAAGTCTATTTTCCAGCTCCATCCAATTAGTCATACAACCTATATGCTCCTTAGTCACTTAATGATTTGTAAGGCAGTGATGCACATTATGCCACTCCTTGTATCCGTCATTACCCAATTGACCAATATTTATCATCATTTTTTTGTCTTGAACAACTTGTAGAAAAAATAAAAGATCCCGCCTAAGGAAATTGAATACACTAATCATTTTCTATCAGTTGTCTGTCTATTTATAAGTAGCCGCTTATATTGTGATGATTCAAAATGTCTATCTTGACTATCTTTGGAAAAGAAGATGTCATCAACTCTTTTTGGACCTATTTCAATTAAAAAGTTCCTTATTTTTTGATCAATGTGAACGTCCTTTTAATTTCCAGGATCCTAAAAATTCGAAAAAAGCAATTTTCTTGATTTAAATATTCTTGTTGAATATTATTTCCATTATTTTGCTTTGATTCATCCACATTGATAGGTTCAGTCATTTCCTCGTTCTCTTTTCGTTCATTCATATTATCATCATCATTCTGATTCTATTGTTCCTCAATCACTAAATTTTTCGATGTTCCATCATTTTTTTTCTTGTTATTAAATTACTTATCCATACCTCTAGGCCGACTTTGAATTAATGCATCTACTCTCTCTCTCTCTCTCTCTCTCTCTCTCTCTTTAAGTTCCATATGCATATTTAGGAGTCATGATATTTGATTCAAGTCACTCAACAACTAACAATGACTGAAATTTAAATGTAAAATTAGTACAAGAATTACAACATCAATTAACTAAAATTCAACCTTTCGAAAAAATGAAACAAAATATTAAAATAGAGGAACAAAATATTAAAATAGAGGAATAATTGTAACATAAGCTCCAAATCTTTTTGTAAGTATGAATAGAGTACACCTAAACAATTAAAAACTATTAACAAAAGCGATTTATAAATAAAGGAGAGAACATCTTCTTCCCAAGGATCCCCCTCCTAACAAACCACATCTCCCGATCCCAAACCCATGCCTCTCCTCCCATAGCCAACATTCCCAACCTAAAAGCACCACCCAGGCTACCATCGCACCCCAACCAAAAAGTACAATCCAAAATCCTAAAAAATCAAATGCACACTTCTACCAAACTTAATTACCTACACGAACATCCTAGTAAATTCAAGCCATCAACTTGTACACAAGAAATAAAAAAATGGGCAGCTGAAATTGGGTAAACGACGGAGACCATTCATGGCCAAACCAAATCATAATCTCAATTAAGATTTCAAAAGGGTAATTGGCGCAAAAGCTTAAATTATGTGTTAATTAATTGAGATTTACATCAATTTCACCATTATATGGAATTGGAAGATTTCAAGATTGTTATAATCCTGGGGTGGTTACCATTCAACATAGAAGAATTTGATTTTATTGAAATGGCATTTTCTTTGCCCTACTTGTTTTTGTTCATTTTGTTTTCAGTATCGTGTCTTTATTGCAGGTTTACATATGCAGAAATAGAGAAAGGATCCGATTTGGTCAGTGATATTTGCTCAAAAACACAAGATAGCTCTACATGTTTGCAGGTTTTAAGCAATAAACATGGCGCAAACCTTAGTGAAATAGCCCAAACGTTAATGGAAAATGTACAAACTAGTGGTATTCTAGTCTATGACATAGTTCAAAACTTCAACTCCTTGTCAAACTAGGAAAAAAAATTCAGGAAAGTAAACCACATCGGCTGCATTTCCGACCTCCATCGCCGTTCTTCCGTCTTGGTTTTGCTGTTGATTTCTCAAGCTTTTGGTCTGAACTCTAGAGGTTTTGAACTTTCGAAGGCTTAGGCATAGTGGGCTTTACATATGAAAAAAAAGGGAAAATTACACAAAATCCCACCTTTAAACTTTCAAATTCAAATATAAGGTATAAAACTATTTTTTTCAAAAATCAAGTGAAAAATTAAATTTATAATAATTATAAAATTAAATTAATTATATACCTAACTCATCTATCCACCCACCACAATTTTAAATCCCTAATCTCTCTCT
>CAIGRB010012842.1:4317-35975 GCA_903798255.1 Fraxinus quadrangulata
TGATACAAAATCAGAATGTAACTAGAAGGTGACACATCTTACTTAGCATGTGATGATTTGTCACTTTAACATCAAGTTCCTTCAACTTTAAGGCTTCATCACGTTTTCTAAAGCCTTATCACCTTATATTGGATCGATATATATCTTATAAGTCACATAAGGGTCCAAATATAGGAAAGGAAGAGTCAAGTATGGCTGCTTGAAGCCACATCATGCTTGGACATCTCATGCTTGGAGACAATTGTCCTTTAACCACCAATTTCTTCATCCTTAAGTATCAAGCACAACCCTATCCCTTAAGACCCTTTATATAGCCCTTAAAGAGGACATTTAACCCCCAAAGTTTCTTGAAGTTATCCCCAAGTGAACCAAGTGAAGAGGAAAACAAAAGTCTAGCATTCTCAAGTACACATTTCAAACAAAATTACTCCATGTTTTAAGGTAAGATACTTTCTATGCTCAAGTGGTAGGATTTCATGGTAATATTTATGCTTAAACTACGCATGAAAACCATAATATGAAAGTTGTGGACAAGTCCACAAAGTTAGATAACTATTTATGCCTTAGGACAAGTCTGAAGGGCACCGACAAGCTGGGATGTGCAAGTATGTGTTTGAATGCTTTCTTTTGTATAGTATTAACATGTTAAATCTGTGTATGGTATCTTACTGAGTATACTATATACTCATAGTATTTTATACTAAATTTTCAAATCCATAATCGTTGAGTTGATGGAAGTCAGTCGGCATACTCGATGATGGGTTAATGACAGTTATTTTGTATCGAAATTTCCAGTTCGTAAGTTTTACTTGAAGACTATTTTCCATATATTTTTCTTGTGGTATTATATGTAAACATGTATACGACATGATGTAATATGGTACTGGAAGTAAATTTTGTAATCATATCATTCATATTATGCTAGGAGGCAATTTTATAGACCTTTTCCTGCAATGCTAGCTCTATAAACACCTATTGGAGACTTTAAAAATACTTCTGAGTTTCTCTTTGAGTTGTTTTAATATGAGCACAAGAATCATTCAATTTGGATATCTGTGGCCTGAGTTATAAATTTTTAAGCGTCGAAAGGTCAATCTGAAGTTATGTAAGGAATACTTTCAGGTCAGCATGCATTTCTGTTGGCCATTAAATTTTACAGAGATATTTTACTATAAATTGAAAATAAGTTTTCAGTATGTATTATATTTTATTTAAGAGTTTGTACATGTAGTAAAGGTAGAAGTTATTATGTTTAGTACGTGACACTCGAAACTTAAGTTCGGGGTGTCGCACCAAAGATCAATTGTTTCACTTTTTTAGGTGTGACTCGGTTCAATAAAGAGCTCCAAAACTTGATTTTCTTTTTCCTTCAAAACTTTGGATGGAATTTATTTTTCAGTTGACACTACATCAATTTCTTCTTCAATGAACTCCATCCTTGCAAGAAATGTGACAGTCTTCTCTTGTTTAGTTTTCAGATTCCTTTTCAATATCATGTATTTTGAATATACGTGACTCGATTCGACTATATCTCTAGTCAATGAGTTTGTATTTGAAAGCAATAATTGAAACGATTTAGATTCTAACTTTAGATTGATAGTAAATGAGGTTACATGATGATTGTCAATTCTATCAGATGGTCTGAGGTTGATTCTTTGTTCTCATCTTTACTCTACGTACATTCATTGCTTTCTTAGATCGATACTTCTTAAGTTTGTTAACACATTCAATAGCTATATGTCCAAATCCTTCACATTCATGACATTGAATACGATTTTGAGTTCTTTCCATAGATGAGTTGAATTTCTCCTTGCGTTGTTAAACGACTTCTTCTTTGAGTTGTTAAATGACTTCTTGTGTTAAGGTTGAGGTTTTGAGTTCCTTTTTTTTATTGTTCTTTAGGAATTTTTTTAACTGCTTGGTGAGCATAGCCATATGTTCAACATCTTTGGCTTTGAAAAAAACTCTGGATCCTTTTCCTTTTTTTTACCAACTTTTCCACCTTTATACTTTCAATGTTTTACTTTCCTCGATGGCAATCACTTTGGAATGGAATCTATCAAGTAGTGATCCGAGATTTTTTTCATTGCTTTGCTTTCGTAATACTTCTTTCCCAAAGTGTACGCCGAGTTGGTAATATCATTAAGCTTGACATAAAAGTCCTTGAATTGTTCATCATTACTCATAGTCAATTGTTCAAATTCAAAGGTGAGCATCTCCAGTTTTGAAGACTTCACAATGGAAGTTTTTTCATATGCCACTTGTAGTATGTCCCATACTTCCTTAGCTACCTTGCAAAAGAGAAAAATTACATTTAAAGATTTTGAATTGCAATTAGCATTGCTAAAATCAGTAGTTCTCCCCTCTCTCTCTCTCTCTCTCTCTCTCTCTCTCTCTCTCTCTCACATTTTTAGTAACAGTTGGTGTTTTATATTCATACATGATAAAATGCCAAGTTTTTTTTTTCTTTTTGTCTAAGGATTGAATATATACCTGCATCCTGATTTTTCAATATGAATAGTTCATCCCATCAAAGATAGGAGGTCTCAGAGGTGCTCCGTCCATTACTAGATTTTTGGATCACACTTTTTTAAAAATAAACCGTTCAGATACCAAGTGTAAATTCTAAAACCTAGATAAATAAATAAAATTAATTTTAATTTCATTGTTATAGTTCTAGACAACAGACAGTCAAAACTTTCTACACTCAGATTTTAACAGTTTTTGAATGGTGTATATAAGATGTGGTGTGTTCTACTGTTTTAATTGAATGCAGAAATTAATTGAAATATTAAAACTAGAACACAAAATCTAACGTGGTAAACCCTGAAGGAAAACATCCACGGACCCATGCAATGGGTAAAATAATCCAATAAATCAAATGATAAAAAATACAATAGTCTCAGTTTTGTAATTTTGCAAAATTTACATAAACAATAAAAACGAATCCTTTGTTTTATTCTTCTTTCGACTTGTAGAATTGGAATCAAACCTCCTCATCTTGACTTTATTGCCACTTCACTATTATATTCGACTGCAACCACCACATGGATTAAGAATCACCATTCTTAGCTCACCCCAAGTAGCTTGATCAATTAGTAGGATTGTACATTAACTCACATTATCTTGTTTCTCCAAATAAGTTAAAGAGAACGACTGTCTTTGAACATACTTAACGAAGCATCACATTTGTATGAACTCTTTCGAGAACACCAGAACTGTTTGCTGTTGGATAACAACTGAACGACTAGTTTCATGTTCATTGACGGAGTTAGGTTTTTCAAAGCTTCCTTCCTTCCTTTCTTGGTTAATTATCTTACTTATTGGTAAAATAATTATCAAAGATAGAAATAAAATCTTATACGACAATCTGCGATAACATGGTAACAAACTTATCATAAAGAATATGCAATTATCTTAAAAGATATGCCAAAAGATATCCTAGATTTGTAGAAGTCATATCTTATTATGAAAGATATGTCTAAATATATCCTAAATTTGTTAGAAGTCTAATATAAGGACAAATAACTTTAATTTAACAAATCCTTATATTTTGTTTCTAAACAAATCTACAATATCTAAGATAATATAAAATTTATTTTGCATGGACTATGTATGTATAATACGAAATCAGATCCTATTAAACAAGGAAAAACAATAAAAATCGCAGCTCAAATATTCTGGCAAATTTGCTTACCATCCTAGTATGTCAGGTTTGGTTGCCGTTAGGACCATACCCTGTACCACTTTTTGGCAGTTTTCTTGATATTTAAAAATCAATCTATACACTAAGCCCTTGTTTGATGTTCATTTTTGTTTTCTCAAAATCAATGTTTTGAATATTGATTTTTAGGAGTGTGTGTAATTAAAAAGTAGGGAAAATTTTTGAATTTACATGCAAAATATTTTATTGTGTGAATGTGTGGTTAAAAATAAGTATGTAAAAAAGGAGGTTTGAAAATAATGATTGTCAAGCAGGGGCTAGTAAGCCAATAAATTAATATGTAAAAATATGACACATATTTTTCTAATAGAAGCATTGCAGGTTTTTGCCAAGCAAAGGGGCAACTAGGCGCTACAGCCGATTCCAAGGTTCCTAATTCGTTTTGGAAATATATTTTTAAGATTGGGGCGTTCCACATGCTTTTGAAACTTTTGAATACTTCTATAAATAGGAAAACTAACCTATTGTATTTATTACAGCTCATACATCATAATATTTTATCATTTATCTCGGAGAAGTTACAAGGCAAAATTCATCCATATTTTGTGCAATTTGAAGGAGTAAGCGGCCCAATTCAAGATCATTGAAGAGATTCAAGATCAAAAGGTTATACTTCATCTCTTAATCTGTGTTATTATATAAATTCAAGATCATTGAAGAGATTCAAGATCATATATGTTTTTGTCTTTCAATCATGTCCGAATAAACACCTTGTTTTTAGGATGATTGATGATGCCCTGTTAACTCTTTAACTCAATAAATTGATTGTTCTTAGATTAATTCTTGTTATTGTTGATTATTTGTTATTGAATTCATCGACATCCTATTATCTAAGATAATAGTAGGACTTTTTTGGGATTCATGATTATACCGAGAGGTAATTCATAGCTCAAATAACAAACAACACTAAGTCCCATTGAATATAGGGATATACTTCCTCGCTTAGTGCAAGCCTAATAGATATTCTAGTTGTCTTACTTTTTTATCTATTCGTAAACTTCATAGCGATATAGTCGGGTTAAGATAAATGTAAAATTTACACTTGTCTAAATCACCGAAAGTGACTTTTGGGAGTATTATTATGATGTTGATGCTTTTTTTATTTTTTAGATTATGTTAGGAAAAACCCAAGATCGGAGCAAATGTGGATCAAGGACGAAATTTGGATAAAAGCCTACAGTTTTGGGATAAAATTCTACTTTTCAGAAATTGAAGGACATGAATTGATGTAAGGAAGGATTTGGATACACAATAAAGCTGATTCAGTGACTGAATTGCACTTTCTTAAAGAATTACGGCCTTCGTGAAATTACAAAATAAGTTGGCTAAGAAAACCTGAATTTGAAGTGGTTTGAATTACTTGCTTGCTTGGAGGAATTTGTTTGGGAATCAAGTTCTGGTGACAAAAGAAAAATAATCCTTTTTCTATAACAAGTGGCAACAGAAAATAGGGAAGAAGTCGATGATTAAAGAAGAATTGGAAAGAAAATTGGAGATCTTTAGTGCAAACTCATTGACAATTCTGCACGAGATTTTGGGATTTAATTACGAAACATCATCGTTTTACCAGTAGATCTACAATAATCAGTAAAGGAATCGAAGAACTATTATTGGAATTCGCGTGGCAAAGAAATACAATAGTTCGAAGTATTTCTTTTATCTTGTTCGCTATTATTGAACTTAATGATGTCTTTTAACCTTTATTTATTTAATATCAAAATTATGAGTGGTTGGATATATTTTTTTATGAAGATAATGTAGCCTAGGTTTTTAATATTTGTTAACTATTTATTGTGTATTTAATTTCTTTTAATTGAATGTGTATTAATTGATTGACTTAAGGATAATACTGAGATAAAGAGATGTTGTATTAATCTATCTTGTGCATTAAATGACGGATATTATAAGAGTCCAAAACATAATTATAGGCTATTCAATATTGGTAGAATTTCTATACGTGAAATAATTTATATGTGTATGAATTTGCTTAGAGATATAGAAAATTTGTGCATATGAATATAGTTAATTTTCTTCAAGAGAGATCACTAACCATAATTGATTAATTCATTTATTGCCACATATGAAAAGGGGCTAAATGAATAAAATTAGGTGAACTTTAAATAATCTAAATGAAATCGTAATTCATGTCCATTTAATCTCATAATCTTCTCAAACATTATATAAGTAGATTACCTTAGTTTAATTTAGTACAACTTTAGTTACAAATCAAAATCTTGAGTTGATATTTTGTTTTTGTTTTCAATTAGATTGAGGCAATTAGGGTAACAGTTAATAGTAAATAGTAGTCTCCGAGGGTTGATACTTGGACACAACAATTTCACTTTATTACTTGTCGAGATCCATACATTTGTAGAATCAATCAAATAAGTTTTTGACACCGTTGATGATTTCTTTATTCACTTCAGTTTTTATTAATTAATCCTAGTTTTTATTTGAACTTTTTTTTTCCTTTTTCATGGTTCTTTGAATGCGAAGTTCTAGGGATGGTTCACAATTGAGAACGCAAAACCCTCAAATTGGCTGAAGTGCTGAACGACTTCTATTGAACAAAATTCATTGATCGTCTATAACAATTGAGTAGATAATTTAAATTTAAATTTTACTGGCCAACTCCTTGAACATATGGTCATTCGAACTCCTAACATTGGCGAGATGAAAATTGTTTAAGCTCAAGTTTCGGAGGTTAATGGATGGATGGCAGTGGTTTTGTTGGCCCTTTACCTCCTCAAAGTATGGTAGCTTCTTATAAGCAGATGTACCTATAAACATTCTGGAACAACTTTTATCTCCTCAGAATCAGTTTTCTCGATTAAAGAATGAACAAGGCATGCCTCAAACAGTTCCGATATAGAAAAACTTGTAAAATGCGTATGTTAATCATAAAGAGATTCGACGTTCCTGACCCTGCTTCTACCATGGAAGTCGACGATAGACAATAACTCTCCCCGAACACAGCTCATGAAAATAATCAAGTGTAAAAGTCTCTACCACCACCTTGTCTATTGCATCAATTTGAAAGCAGCTGAAAATGGCCTTAAAAGCATTAAACATGATATTTTCTTTGATGAGCGCGATAGATAAAAATGGTTTGTCCAATATAAGCATGATATCTTATTTTCTTCCATATCTAGGATGATGGAATCAGTAGGGAATATGAGTATGTGGAGCTTCATCCAGATGTCTTCTATGGTCCTCCTAGGATGTTTTATTGAATGGCAGCTAGTTGTAGAGACACTATAGTTGTTGTCTATTCTAAAGCATCGATGAATGGGATATTGATCTGTAACTTTTTAATAAACTCCAAGATTTTTGTGAACTGCTTATCTAACTTGTGCTCCTATAGTTTTTGAAAACGTAAACTTTGATGGGATCAGTTCCTTTAATCGTCTATTGTGTGAATCCTTTTGTTATGTTCATCTTGTGATTGTTCGGATCATTCCACTTGCTCCTCATTGATGTAGGGTACTTGTCATTAATAGCAACATTCCATTTTACATAGATTTCAAGTAGCTGAACCCTAGTATGTAACACCCAAAATCTTGGAACCCCAGAACTAGCTGGTAACGTAAACATTTGTTAGAATTTGTGTGTGATTTGAATTCTAAAGATATTGTCTGAAAGTATGATTTCTTCTGCTTTCCTTTGAGAATTGGAGGATTTTAGATTCTATATGAGGTTTATTAGGGGTTGTTAGTGTGACTTAAAGAAGTTTTGAAAGAGTTCAAATTGAAATAGGATAAAAAATCATGCAATGGCGCTCACCACCCGCTCAGGAGCTGCTCACCCATAATAGGGACTTAGCATTCGCTAAGTGCCAGACAGCCACTCAAGATGCAGTGTCACCTTCGAAGACCGTCCGACTATGATGACCGAATCCTTAACTATTCGAGTGTCACGAAATAAAATTCGATTTTTTTAAATAGGGACTTAAATAGTAACACGAAACGATTTTACTCATTAAGTAAATAAAAAGCAGTTTTAACTTCAATAATTAATTGCGAAATCTTAATATTAAAGAATAATGCATTGACGTAAAACATAGCCTAAATAATGTCTTATAAAAATGAAACTTAAAAGTTGTATTTCAAACACAATATAATTTATTAATCCTAGCACATTGTCATCTCCACGTTGTCTAATTCGAACCATCAATTGTCCTCAAGGGTTTTAATATCATAGAGTGAGATTTATAAAATCCACATAAGTACGCCATGAATTATTATCTTGTATAACTTAAATGAGCATAATAATCATAATCAACATAATAGAGACATAAGAATTTTACTGAACATGTGGGTACTTGGCATGCATCTCCACCTCTCGCTGCCACGTAACCTCTTCAATCGAGTGATTACGCCACTGTACTTTTACTAGTGGGATCTGTTCTAGGGGCCTGAAATTTCTGACTAACAAGTCTTATTGGTACTTCTTTATAGCTCAAACCTCGCTGTAATTCAATAAACTAATGGTTGACGACATGACTCGGATCAGGGACGTACTTCCTACGCATTGACACGTGGAAGACTTCATGTACAGCTGAAAGTTATGGTGGTAACACTAAATAATATGCGACGTTCCCGATACATTACAAGATCTCCAACGATCCAATAAACCTTGGTCACAACTTACCGTTCTTACTAAAACATAGCACTTCTTTCATTGGTGCCACTTTGAGGAATACATTTTCACCAACTGAAAATTCCAAGCCCTTTCTCTTTCTAACTATTTTGTCTATCTTGGGCAACTTTCATGCTAGTGTGAATTTTCTCAATTGCATCCACCGTTTGCTCAATAATCTCTGGCCCCAAAATCTTTCGGTCACTGACTTCATCCCAATGAACTGGTGCTCTACACTTTCTACCATACAATGCCTCGTATGGTGCCATGTCAATTGATGTGTGGTAACTATTGTTTAGAACTCAACTAATGGTAAATGATTCCCCCATNATTGCATGAACCGTCTGTTCAATAATCTCTAGCCCTAAAATCTTTCGCTTACCGACTTCATCCCAATGAACTGGTGATCTACACTTTCGCCCATACAATGCCTCGTATAGTGCCATGTCAATTGAAGTGTGGTAACTATTGTTTAGAACTCAACTAATGGTAAATGATTCCCCCATTGTCCCCCAAACTCGAGTATACATGTCCGAAGCATGTTCTCCAATGTTTGAATTGTTCGCTCAGACTACCCTTCCGTCTAAGGATGGAATGCCGTACTAAACTTTAGTTTAGTTCCCATAGCACGGTGTAGACTTTTCCAAAAGTTTGATGTGAACCTTGGATCTCTATCTGATACAATAGAAACAGGCACACCATGTAACCTTACTATCTCATTGATATATAACTGCGCGAACTGGTCCATAGTAAAGGTCATCTGAACCGGCAAGAAATGAGCAGATTTGGTGAGTCGATCTACTATGACCCAAATAGCATCGTGACCACTTCCTAACCTTGGAAAACTAATCACGAAGTCCATAGTTACATGATCTCACTTCTACTCTGGGACTTCTAGTTGTTCAAGTAACCATGGCGGTCGCTGGTGTTCGGCCTTCACTTGCTGACATACCAAATATTTCTTGACATATTCAGCTACATCCCTCTTCTTGCCTTCCTACCAAAATATTGCCTTCAAATCTTTATACATCTTTGTACCTCCCGGGTGCACTGAATAAGAAGATAAGTGAGCTTCCTTTAGAATCTCTCTTTTATCTTGATAATGTAATGCTTTTATCTTCAGCTATGGTAAAATCCTTTTGCTTTTCTGAATGAATCTCATACTTGGTATACTCAAAAGACTGATCATTTTTTTTATATCTTTTAATTCTACCGCGGAGTGTGGGTCGAATAGAGAGAGCTGTTACTCGAACGACCATACCTAGCTGAGTGGTGAAAACCTCAATATTCAATCTCTCAAATTCTTTCCATGGTAGTTCCTGCATAGTCAACATAGCTAATTGACTTGCTATTTTTCGACTCAAGGCATCAACTACCACATTAGCCTTGCCTAGGTGATAATGAATTTCACAATCATAATCATTTACTAACTCAAGCCACCTGCTCTGTCTCATATTCAACTCCTTCTGAGTGAAGATGTACTTAAAGCTTTTGCGGTCCTTATAAATGTCACATTTACCTCCGTAAAAATAATGCCTCCAAATCTTTAATGCATAGACCACAGTGACAAGTTCTAGGTCGTGTGTGGGGTAGTTTTGTACATGTAGCTTTAATTGTCTCGATGCATAGGCAACCACTTTCCCGTGCTGCATTAAGACATATCCCAAACTTTATTTCGAAGTATCACTATAGATCACAAAACCACCTGACCCATTGGGTATGGTTAACACTGGGACGTTCATCAACTTCTATTTTAATTCCTCAAAGCGTTCACACCTCTTGGTCCAGTCAAACTTTACACCTTTACGTGTTAATTGTGTCAGTAGTCCTGATATTTTGGAGAATCCGTCAACGAACCTCCAATAGTATCCTGCTAAGCCTAAGAAATTGAAAATTTCTCCTACATTGGTTGGCCTTGACCAATTCAACATTGCCTCCACTTTACTAGGATCCACATCTATCCCTCAGGCCGTGACAATATGTCCAAGGAATGCTACTCGTTCCAGCCAAAACTCACATTTTTTTAAACTTGGCATAGAGCTTCTCCTTCTTCAAAACCTCCAACACAATCCTTAAATGCTCCTTAATGATTCTTCAGTAGATCAAGATATCATCGATGAACACGATAACAAACTGATCCACATACTTTTGGGAAACGCGGTTCATCAAATCTATAAAGACTCCAGGAGCATTAGTTAGCCCAAATGACATAACTAAGAACTCGTAGTGTCCATACCGAGTTCTAAAAGCGGTCTTAGAGATATCACTAGCTTTGATTCTCAACTGTTGATCTTGGAAAACACCACTGCACCTCTGAGCTAATCAAACAAATAATTAATCCTAGGAAGATGATACTTATTCTTGATAGTGATTCTATTCAGTTCTCTATAATCGATAGACGTCCTCATCGAGCCGTCCTACTTCTTTACAAATAGCATCGGTGCTCCCTATGGCGCTCCTCTGGGAATACTTATTCTTGATAGTGATTCTATGTAATTCTCTATAATCGATGAGCATCCTCAAAGATCCATCCTTCTTTTTAACAAACAGCACCGATGCTCCCCCGACGATACACTGAGCTGAATAAAACCTCTTTCCAATAGTTCCTCCAACTGTGTCTTCAGTTCTTGTAATTATTTGGGTGCCCTTCTATACGGGGATTTGGAGATCGGTGCCGGGCCGAAAGTAAGGTCGATTGTGAATTCTACCTCTCGTTCTAGCCACATGCTAGGCAACTCCTCGGGGAAGACTTATGGTTATTCACATACCACCCTAATCTCATCAACTGTCAATCTATTGTTCTCTTCCTTATTTATTACGGACATCAAGAGTCTCGTAGTGTTTTCTAATGGTACGACATGTTGGCTTCTAATGCATACAAGACGCAGGATAAGGGTCAACTTCCAGCTACAGATATAGAAATTCATATTTCCCAAGTCTTTGAAAAATCACTTCTTTTTCCAAGCAACGAATTATCGCGTGATTCTTGGATAACCAGTCCATTCCAAGAATCACATCTAAATCGTCCATATCTAAGACATACAATTTCATCTCCAGTGATCTACCATCAATTTCTACTCTTGTCATTCTAACTATGCGATTAGTATTCACTATATACCTTGTGGGCATCGTCACTACTAAAGGGAATTGTGCATATTCAATAGTAACATTCAATTTACATACAAACTTAAGGGTTATAAAGGAGTGAGTTGCACCAGAATCTATCAATACATCGTAGTAAGTAGGAATATGAGGACTTTACCTGCTAAGACATTTTGATTCTGATCCTCATTTTACCCTATGGCCTTGTCTATGCTTGTTGTTCCCATATGGCCTCTGTTGATTGCTTCTCTGTGGTCTCGGCTGATTATTCCCTTGTGGCCTTTGCTGGTTGTTTTCCTGTGGCCTCTACTGGTTGTTCCCGTACTTAGGAAACTATTGAGCCATGTGTCCTTGTTCTCCACACCGAAAACAAGAATTCATCTTCAAAAGGCAAACTCCCCCGGTGATGCTTCTGGCATTTTTCACAGTGTAAGTAACTCTTGTTGCCATTTTGTGTTGAATTTCCTCTACTCTTCTTGGCATAATATTGTTTCCCTTTGCCTTCGTTATCCATCAACTTTCACTTCTCTGACGTCTATGATGCTGCATTTTCTTCCCATTTGTGCGGTTCTTGAAATCTGCCAAATGTTACCTTGCCAATACATCATGTTAGTTTTCAAGTTCAAGCACTATGATTGTCCATTTCAAATTATCCCTCATACCCTGCTCAAAATGTCTCGCCTTCTTCTCCTCCGTATCCACAAACTTAGGAGCATAATGAGCCAACTCTTCAAACTTCTGCTCATACTCGGTCAACGTCATTCAGCCCTGAGTCGAAGTGGAGAACTCTGCCTCCTTTCGATTTCAAATACTCATGGGATAGTACTTTTTCATAAAGGCCTTCTTGAATTCATCCCACATCCAAACATGACCAGGACCCCTTGATCTGCCAATGGTGTCCCACCAATGCCTAGCACCTTTAAGTAGCATAAAGGTTGCCCTTCTAGGTTTCATTCAGTCAATGAGTTCAAAATTCTCTCCATACCCACTAGCCAGTCCTACGCATCCAAGGGGTTTGTACTACCATAAAAGATAAGGATGTTATTTTCTGAATAACTCAACCACAGCGGCGGTGGTCCTAGTGTCGGGGGCAGCTTCATGCTGTTGTTTTGGTTGAGGCGACGAAAAATGATGGTGTTAGCTGTTGAAGAGGTGGTGGTGGCACCGCAGCTTGAGCAAAAGTTTGCATCATAGTGAGAAACTGATGAGCAAATTGTGGGTCAATCATATTAGGCTGAGGCTGAACAGGTTGTGTGGACTCTTGGGTTTTGTTATTGATATTGTTAGTCCTTTTGCGTCGGGGTGCCATAGCCTTAATTAAATGATAGTTACTATTTAGAGTTAAGTCAAATTGAGGAAATGAAACAAAAAGAAATGGCATGCTTTATTCATAAACATTCATAAGTTTACATAAATAACAGACCACTAGGCATACCAGTGTCCAAACAAGCTGAGTTTCAAAAATTGAAGAACATAAATTTAAACTAAAGCAAACTAGGCATCATCTAATAATTCTTTCCAGTACCATCCCCTTGATTTGCCTCCTGTTTTTCCTCGAGTTTTTTTTTTTTTTTGTTTCAGGTCAATCGCGGAATATAACACAGGGTTGTATTCTTCACTCTAGTCATCCTCAACATAATATCCCTCGTAGTCAACTTCGAGTTTTGTTATAACATTGCTCGAATTTGGTTCATAGCCTGGCATCCCACTGGTATACCTAACGTTTTCACGATTGACCCTCCACATTTCCCTCATGCATTGGAATAATAGATCGAGAGGGGTCTGGTAGTCGAAGGTCTCTTCGATTTGCTAGATAAACTGTCTCCAATAAGGAGTAAGGGTTCAATCAAGGTGATAGACGATCTCATCCCTATGAAATTGATATCCATTCTATCTTGCCCCTCGGTAAATCTTTTCCATGGCATCTAAGTGTTGTATCAAACCATGGTTCGCATTTCTCTTGTCATTCCTATGAGACCAAGTAAAATGATTGCGCCTCTCAATTCGACTGGTTTAACCTTGTCCACTCATCTATCGGAAAGAAAGGAACGTAATTACTTTTCTTTCCAAAAGAACTTTTCAAAAATAATTTATTTTAGAGGGGGAGTACTAATAATTGAAAATTGAAGAGAAAGTAAAATTATCCATAGTTTTTTCCTTTGTTTTGTACAAAGGTAGTGATAAAGGAATAAATATTGTACCAGAATTTGGAACTTTAAGAGAATGTATTAATAACCATCCACAGTTTTTTCCTTGATTTTTACAAAGGTATTGATAAAGGGATGAATTATTGTATGTGGATTCATTATTAGCTTGTGTTTGGCACCCATTTTGGGTGCACTATAATTTTTGAAATAGTGATTGATGGAAGAATGTGTGGTTGAAAAGTAATGAATGTGTGATTATAATTAAGAAAGAGAAATTTTTTAAAAAAAAAATAATGGTTGACAGACATAAGCTTAATCTTATTCGTGTAATATGTGATTCTACATTATTGCAAACTCAATATGTAGTTGAGTCATTACCACAAAGCTTAACATGCATTTAAAATCACATAGCTACCATCTATATAACTCATGGCTTCTACATTAGTATAAAATCTAATATTGAAGTCTTCTATCAATAATATCATATGTATAATAGTAAACACTTATAACATTCAAAATTTCATATTATTATTGACTTTTATTCATAAGAAGTCTAATAAAATCGTAAATAATATTCATATTTTGTCACAATATTCATGATTGCTATTTCGCATAATAGGCATGCTTTCATAAGTGAGATGACATGAATACTTAAAGTGCATACATACGTGGTTCTTGAACTAAAGCTTTTATATAGTATTAGGTTATTTAGATAATAAAGCCCAACTAAATAAACCAATTCAAAAATGCATTCTTATAATATCAAATAAAAACCCTAATACCGTATTAAATAAAAGCCCAAATTCCATACACATATTCTACACAAAATGGGATAGCCCATTAATGAGAATAATTAATTTTTTTAAACTGTACAGTCTCATTTTCGTGAACAGTGACTTACAATCTTTGTTCATCGTGAACAATGAACAGTGCACACGTCACTATTCACGATGAACAATGATTGCGCATCACTGTTCATATAAACAGCAACTCAAATTTTTATTTTTATTTTTATAACAGAAAATTCGTAAAGTTCAAAATTTTGAAAATATATGTTAAGTCTACATAACTGATTTAAAAAAAACTCTTAGCTCTGATATGAACTGTGATGACCCGAATACTTGACTATTCGAGTGTCACTAAATAAAATTTGATTTTTTTATAGGGACTTAAATAGTAACAAGAAACGGTTTTACTCATTAAGTAAATAAAAAGCAGTTTTAACTTCAATAATTTATTGTGAAATCTTAATATTAAAGAATAATGCATTGACATAAAACATAGCCTAAATAATATCTTTAAAAAATGAAACTTTACAGTTGTGTTTCAAACACAACATAATTTATTAATCCGAACCCGTTGCCATCTCTACGTTGACTGCCTTGAACCATCAATTGCCTGAAAGGGGAAATATCATAAAGTGAGATTTATAAAATCCCCATAAGTACGCTATGAATTATTGTCGTGTATAACTTAAAGGAGCAAATTAATCATAATCAACATAATGGAGACATAAGAATTTTACCGAACATAGGTGGTAAGAATTCTTATGTGTAGCACTACTAAACTCCAGTCCCCTTAACATAATCATAATCATATTGTACCATATGGGACCCATAATAATTTTCTTGAAATATAATAATAATAATCTAAATATAGGTAGCGTACTTACCGTGAAACAGAAAAGAAAGAATAATAGAGACCGAATAAAATTGCTTGATCCCTCTTACAATTTTCACCTCGGCTATGTGCGTTTATATGTGTATATTATTTGGACTAAAAAAATTATAGTGAGTGGTAGCATGTAAATGTGAATGAGGGGCTTAAATAGGACAAGACTAGGCATGCATCATTAAGTAAAAACCCATGATGGTGAAAATGCTATTAATTCTAGCTAGGGATAGTCATGAGTTGGGTAGGGTCAATTTTTGCTTCAACCCATACACAACCCAACATGATCGGTTTGATCGAAATTTAACCCAATCTAACCCAACACGTGTAAATATTGAAACCCAACTCAACCCAACCCAATCAAGTATTGGTCGGGTTGGGTTGGTCGGTTTGGAACAACTTTTCAACAAAAATTAAAGTCATCCAATTTTCTATTATACTAAATTCGAATAGATAAGATTAAATAGTAAATAAATAAAATTATTTATTATCTTATTCAATCATCATTAGACGAGCCTACGAAAAACATAGTACATTTAACATAACATGAAAATTTTATACTACATTTCTTGTGGAAATGACAACAAGCTCTTCCTTTAAAATACATCAAGATAATTATAGTTACAATATCTACTCATACTTTTTAAGTTCTTTTTACTTTTTAGCCATTTTATTTATTATTATTATTTTTTTAAATAGACGGGTTGTGTTGAGCTGATTTATTCAATTTTCATGAGTTTACCCAACCCACCTACACTGCCAACCCATCCAACCCGTGTAAAAACAACAACAAAAATCGACCCAAACTGGTCGAGTTAATTTGGTTTGGACAGTTTTGACGAGTTTGATCGAATTTTGCCCACCCCTATCTCTCCATTGTGTGGGTGAACAAATAGCAATGTTGTGATCATAATTAAGCCCATATTTGATGGCCATTAATTTTTTTAAAGAAAAAAGGAGTTTGAACACTGATTTTTTAAAGAATATGCCAAGTTGGAAAAGTTTCAAGTTTACATGCAAAATATTTTATTGTATAAATACATGGTTGAAAATGAGTACGAGAATTAAAGAATTTTGTTTTAAAGGAACACAAACAGAGGTTAAGTTGAAATTACATCTTTCGAATTTAACTAATGCCCCTAAAATAAAATCAAATAAATAAGAATTCATGCCAAGAAACAAAAATCCTATCCACAAATAATAATGAAAAGTTAAAATCGAGAACAATCTATTAATCAAAGAGACGGAGGGGGAGCACATGAGCAAACTCCGTGCAATTACCTAACAAGTGTCATAAATCCTTAAAGAAACGGATAATAAACTGCAGTTTATCTCAGCGTTTTCAAGTAGTAAAAATACTAGTGTCAGACTCGGAGATTACCAACATATTCCATGTATTTTTCCTACTCCACTGAATATGTTCTAGCAAAAGAACTGGAACGAGGAATAATGGAAAGAATCTTAACAGACACCCGCTCAATTAAATGTTGAAAAGAAGAAAGGGGGAAGTAGCTGATATGGAACAACAATAACAAAAAAGAAGAAAAAAATGAAGAAAGACCATGAAATGCATACCTGATAAATACATTTATAAACATGCACAAGAACGTGAAAATAGACTCATGCTACATTGACATATTATTTTGCCAACTTCCTTAACAAAATACCACGTGACATTCTCTTATTAATCTGTTTAAAAAAGTCAGTTTTTGCACTCAATCATCTGTTGTCAACAATATATATGTCAAATAGGTGGGCAAAGTCATCTAGGAAAATGGCTTAACTCAAGTATATAAAATATCAATCATGCTATATTGCCAAAAAAATTGACATAATGTCATATGACATTCTATCATTAGACTGTTTAAAATACTGTCAACTTTTCAATTCAATCATCTTCTGTCACCATTTCATCAGTCACTGCATCTGTCAATTCTTTACGGCAAAGTGGCATAATCCATAAAATATATAGAAGCATTAAAAGGAATACTGAAATGGAGTTAAATTGAAGATTTCAGCAGAAACGCAAAATTTCTTACCCTGCCAATCAGATTCACATCCAGAAGCATTCCTGCTTCGGTTATGGCTATCACGATCCTTTTCCCTTACCAATTTGTAAGTTCTCCAAATGTGCTGCGGCAAGGCCTGAAATAACCTCACTTTCCATGTCGTCATCTAAAACTGATCCACCAATATTAATTAACTGCTGGACCTGAAGAACTCTGCACCAGAATCAAGAATGACCAGGTCTGCAGCATATTCTTCTTATTTAACCCGAAATGAAATGGCTGGGAGGGGAAAGGTTCCCTTTTTTCGGGGGGTTTGGTCCTTGAGGATCACAATTGTTTTTAGCTATTTAGAATCTGCCAATTCTTGGCACAATAGCCTGAAGTAGTCCAATTCTTGATGATCTACAAAAACTATAGCAATCAAAGAGTACAAAAATTACAAGTTATTTGGAAAGCACTTGTAAGAAATTTATCCAAGACTTCAGATTAGAAATCTGCCAATTAGTGTCACAATAACCTGAATTTCTCCAACTCTTTTCAGCCTGAGAAGTTGAACGCACAGGTATAATATCTGTTAAAAAAGGTTTATCTCACGCTACATGTCTTGAGAGATATTGATACGTTGTAATATTTCATATATACACTAATTATTTGGGCTCCAGTTTGCAGTAGTACAAAAATGGATACATGCAATTTAGACACTTAAAGTAGGTAACGGGATTCGTGTAGCAGGTGCAGAACCAAAATAGAACCCACAGATCAATGATGCAACTCCTAATGCTGTGCAGGCAATCCAAAATGAACCAGACCTCTCAGACTCCATCGATATATTGGAGCAACAATGAAGAGATTGCTTGATCCGTCTGCATTAGTTCAGAAAATTATCGACTCTCGTCTTCAAAGCAAAATTGATCATGAACCGTGTTTCTGATTCCTAATATTAAGTTTTGCACGAAGTGCATCAACGCCTTCCTTTCTTGCCGGAGAATTAGCTGCAGCTTGTTCCTTCAGAGCTTCCTTTTCCAATTTCTTCTTTTCAGCATCAGCCTGCTGCTCATTTTCGTCGCGTGCTTTATTAAACATCTTAGTGAAGACAACCAATATTTGAGTCACTGCACATAGAGGCCCAAAACAACCATGATGCTTTCCATAAACCAGAAAAAGCATCAACAACATGAAAATCCCCTATTCATTATTTTATATATTTGGCCAAGAAAATTAATTTTGATCTATCATTACTGATATATGGAAGTTCGCAATTTAATTTATTTGTTATACATGCCTCAACCAAGAAAACAAGCATGTCTTCAATCGATCATGCAAGGACCCCAGAACTTTATGAGGTGGTTTAGGCACGAAATGCTGGTATTTTAACAGAAAGCACAATCAACCACCCTAAATATAGTCTACACACACCTTAATATGAGTTGCTAGAATATCATGCATAAGTCAATTCACAACGTATATAATCGACTTCGACCCTTTTCCTTGGTAAATGATATAATGTTGCAGACTCCGATGAGGAAATAAGGGATAAAAAATGAAAGAGAACTGTGAACATTTGTGTCGTACAAGATTGGAATGTTCAAAACTAAAGTAGAAATTCTAGCAAACCTTGTTCAAAGGGGCATCGTGCTGGATCTTCGCCAAAATACTGTGACAGAGAATCTGCATTTCTTCCCTGCATATAATATATTAGACGACTAAAACAAGCTTTTGATCATTATATTACTTGAAAGGGATGGGTTTTTTTTTTCCAAGTAGGGCACAGGAGAAGAACAATTAAGCTCACCACTTCAGAATACAGGGCAATAAGCGACCTCACTTCAGCCTCAGCAGTATCAAGGAAACTCTTCAAGACCTAAAAAATACGATTTAAGTAACTTGTCACAACTTCAAATGTTAAATCATCTTTCATTTTGTAGTTAGTTCTTATATTTACAAGATCTCAAATAGCTTGAATGAATATTGAAGATAACATGCAGTTTCCAGAGTAATCAGCAAGGCCAAAGAAGATTGTCCAAATCAATGAATATTTTTTCCATGTTTAGCATGTCATGAAGTATGAAATTTGGCTTCATGTTAAAATATAGAATAGCACAAAAAGAGCTATCTTGAAAACCTTTAGTGATGAACCAAAACTTCCTATATTCAAGCAAAATAGACAGTATATCACACGAGTAATCAGAATGAAGGATATAGTAATGAAAAACAGTTATACTCAACTACCACTTTGATCACAAGAGGGCAGAGTGAGGAGAACAAGAAGAAAGGCTGATGAAACATCCTTCTAGACCACATTAATAAGACCATGCCAAAGCGGGTTTAGGTCAAATTTTGAGAGGCTTTGTCACGAATAAAAATGGCCAGGAAAAAAAATTGATATATTCTGTTTGAAGTGATATGATCATCCCTTTTCTTTTAAATTACCTCAAGAAACAAGAAAACAAAATTTACTGAGCTACATGTGATCTCAGCTGAGATTTACTCTTCAATCTATCACCATATACATGTAAATTTTTCATCATCCAATGCATACACTCAAATGCATTTTTAACATGTTTTAAGTTATTGAACATAATTGTTGAAATGATTTTGTACCATAAGATACACATCGAAGTATATTCCATTAGTATAGATAAACCATTGAAAATCCACGGTCTGAATAATGAAGGCCAGTAAGCTTCCAAGATATAATTAAAGCACCAAGAGAATATGCAAACTGTAGAACGTAAAAGCAAGAGGTGTTTAAAACACAGTAAGAAAGAATCATAAAAAACATTTACAACAAATCTAGATTATAAGAGTGATCGTGTCTTAGCAAATATGAAACTGTAATCAGACTGTCACCAAAATTAATACCTGAAAGTGGTAAACTTAAATATAAAATGATTTTATTTCATGCATACATACAAACAAAACTAAATAACATAAAACACTGAATAAAATTCAGTTAAAACACAAACATGCTTTGCAACTTATAGGAATGAAAGCAGTTCAACACAATTGCGGGAATATCCAAAGATCAGAGGGTTATAAATAGTTGAGTTTATTACAATTAGTTAGTCTAGTATAAATAGTTGAGTTTCTCAGGTTTATGTTATTAATTTCATTTATTAATCGAGTCTCCATTTTCACCATTCAGATCATTTCCTCTCTCTCTTGCTCCTCGTCTCTCTGTGCTGGGGTTTGTATCTTCAAATCAAGTATTAAAGTTAAATCTACATAGAGAAGTGATGGAAAGCAAAAATACTAGGAGGACTGATAAACAATATTGATAGTATTCTGCCAGTGAAAACAGTAAGGGGGAAGAACAAATCACAAAAATGTAACTTAGGTAAAAATTTCTTTTCACCAACAGAAGAATATGCCCTTCAGCATGGTCCAAACTCAGGTAGAACCATTAGTCTCATCATAACATCAAACTTCGCAATGTTTGCACAAAATTACACAGATCTGCAATAGTACTTCCTTACCTTCCGAAAGCCCAAAGATACAGCACCATCATTCTCTGATGCAGTGAGTTCCTGTTCAACCTTCTCAAGACCTTTACTCACTGCTTGCATTTCTTCAGCCAAAGACTTCAGTTGGATCTTGTGCGGACAAATAGAGATAAACAAGCAAAAAACACTTCTGAGTCAAGCTGTCCCTAAATGACGACAAGCAATGAAGGAATACCTAAAATTACAATGCGTTACACATACCTTAGAGGCTGGTTCCACATGTTCAAGATCCTTAACGAAATCTAGCAACTCCGGCATTTTCTCAGCAACAATCTAAAAAGGACAAATAGATAATTAAGAAAGCATTACATCCTTAAACTTAATTTTCCAACCGGTAGCCAATATAAGTACTTACGGAAATCTTTAACAACTCCAACATATTTGATACAGGTCGTTACTCAAGCTCTAGGGTAAAGGAAATTCTAAGGGCTTGTTTGAGCCCCATTTTTTTGGAGAATGTGTACTTAAAAAAGTAGGGAAAATTTTTGAGTTTACGTGTAAAATTATTTTATTGGAGAATGTGTGATTGAAAATGAGTTTGGGAAAAAATGAGCTTTTAAAAAATGGGACTCAAACAGGCGCTAAATAATAAGGGTCTCAAGACCAATTACATTGGCAGAAGTGATACAATCATACAGCAAAGAGATAGTATAAGTACATATATGATGCTCTACCTTACATAAGTAATGCATCAAGGTCATTTTGTTGTTTCTAGCTCGAGTATCAGAAAGTTTAAGGAGACTATCCAACTTGAATCCTATGGCAGATCCTGCAATGCAAATTATAAACAGGAGAAGCACTACTTAAAGTTTATCGACCAACCAAAACAAAGTTCAAACAATAAGGTTAATTTTCTAGGGATTAATACCACGTGCAGTGCCCTGATTAAGAGCATTTCCCAAAGTGAGAATTGTCTGCATTATTTGACGTAATTTCAATGATTCTTTGACCTGCCATAATGCACAAGATAATCAAGATGTAGTTGACCCATGATTTATAAAATTAAACATCAAATCTTAACAAAAGTACCTCCCTAGTAGCATCATTGATTGTATTCAGGTTAGACTTCAAGTCTTTCACCTGAAGAACAAAGTTATTAGAATAAAAAACTACTTTCAATACTAGATTTCATGCTCAGAAAGTTTCAAACAAGTATCAAATAACACACCTGACTAGAAAAGGTTATTGTGAATGCAAATACTCTTAATTTAGCTTCCACTCTGGGCACTTTCATTAGTTCCAGGAAAAACTGAAATAGCAACCAATACAACTGTTAAGTAACAAAACAGTATTTTTTCAATTTCCTTCCCCAATCATCAAAATTCAGACCTGTTCACACTTTCCCAGCATCTGCTTATCTCCATTGTAATTCTGAAATGTAAAGAAGCCAGTTAAAAAAGACAACTTAAGAGTTCAAACATCCAAATTATAATAATTTAATATCATGCAATTTTATGAGGACGTACGATATAATGAAATATTCATAGTATATAAAAACATAACGACAGTTTTAATTTAAATTACGATAATGGAAATTTGATAGACAGATTTCAGTCTCAAAATTTTGAATGTATAAGTGCAGAGCAAGTTGCAAGTGTTCGATCTATGCAAGTTGTACACAGGAAAATGTGATTGGAGGGTGGTCCACAAATAGCTTTAGAATAAAAGGAAGTAGACTTAACTTGCTCGTGAGAGATTCAGTTTAATTCAAGTGTAAAAGAAGAAAAGCAAGAAACGAATGAGCATAAAGGGGAAAAAAAAAATGATGAAGAAGAAGAAAGGCTCTATGCTAAATAACATCATACTAAATATACTTATCAAAATCATATTTTTCATCAAAAACTAATATGATACTGAAGAAAGAACTCGGCTGATAATATCTTCCTACATATACTTACGAGTAAAATAAGTGTACTTATCACTCTTTTTTGCCACAAAAAAACTTACATAATACATATACAGGATTATAGAAGTTACACTAAAAATCAGATTGTACAATAAATATTCTTATTTACTGTACTGTATTTGGTAGCTCATTCTATCAATGGCGTAACAAGGAACGTTTTTTTTCAAGGGGTTCATTTATAACCAAGTTTTTGCTTCTATCAATTGCACGTCATAAAACGTCAATCCTCCATCCATGCTTCTAACCAATTTAGCATTTGAACTGTTATTTTAAATGCTTATCATTTGGTAGAAAGTTTTGCATGGAACCTGAAATCAATGAGCACCAAAACTGCGGCAGATTAATTTTAAAATACCATGTCATTTTTCCAGACATTATCATAATATTATCAAGAAAATACAGATTCTATCAGTGAATAAAAACATCATAGCAATATAAAGCAAATGAAAAAAAAGTGTCCAGTTGGTTTCATGATAGGCGCACCCCAGTATTAATGTACAAGAGGGGTACTGATGAGTCAGATTCGTATGAAATTACGAATTAGTGATAAAAAGAGGACAGCATATTAAAAACTATGAATCAATTGAAACTAATAACAAAATAACGGTCCTCAATCTAATAGTTTCATTTAAGATAATTTTAATCTAGTGGATGAGGAAATAAGTTAAAAGAAAATTTCATGACAATCACTGGAATTGTCAAACTCCAAAAAATCTCATTGCCATGTAGGGAAACAATATAAAATTGAGAAGTAAAAACTAGACATCTTGGTTTTTTGGTCATAACTCACAATAATTCAATTTTTTCCAAGTTCCACACCAATCATTAGGTTATCCTTAATATTTAGTGTGTTTGTCATTTGAAATGCAATGTTCAGAGTTGTGCAGGTCAACGTGGCACGTGTTCAGTTGAACTTTCCAACTCTACTGGGTCATTTTACTAAGTGGGACCTATGTGGCTCATCATTAAAGCCAAATTCATGAACACTTCGATAACGAATTTCCAATTCTGTATCTAAAATGACTGCCATTCATCAATAAAGATGTATTTTTTTGTCAAAGAACTCTCTTTTGTATTAGTATCATACCACATCATTAGAGAATTGTGTATCTCACTATATTCATAGGCCAAATGAATCCATGTACTATTGAAGCAAAATAATTTTGTTTGTTAATATTTTGGTTGAATGATCTTCCCTTGAGGGATCTTGACTGAATATTACATACGGTATTTATATAAGTATGGTAAATTGGAATCACAACCTAAAATACAATTTATATACATAAATATGGTAATATAAATGGTAATAATATGTCAAGTCGTAATCTTCGTGATGATCTCATTGACAGAGTTTAGTATGAAGTAGCCTATGTTTCCTTCCCGCGCTTTATTAACTATGCTTGCCAGTATAGAATGACTAGCTACAGCTTTTTAGCTACTTTATTATAAGCTCCTCTCAGACAGGAAGGCAGAGAAAATCTCCCCCAAGCCTAGTTAAACCTAACAGAAATAACTTATATATCATGAGGAAAGCAGAAGAAAGTAAGGGACAGACAAGTTCACAGCAAGAAGCAAACAAATCAGATCAGCTGCACAGATGAAAAGTTAATTTAATGACATTAAATTGACTGTAGATATGAGCAGTCAAGAAAGGCTCATACCCCAAAAGTTGTAAGTTCGACATCAAGTTCATAAACATGACTAGACTGTACCTACAACTATTCACACTTCGCGCACACGCATAAACACAAAAAGAGAGGGAGGAAAAAAATACCTTCAGGGTCTCCATTTCTTCTTTTGTGGGACAGAATTTTATAAGATTCTCAACTTGATCAATGTCCAGGGCCGAAGAATCCAAAGCCAGTATGGCATTCTGGAAAAAAAGCAAGAATCAGCCTCGTGATGTTAATTTATGATTAATCCTTTGTCTATAGCAGCAGGACTTGTAATTAATGTATTAAGTGGAATATAATGGAAACAGTTCACACTACTTTTTTTTAGCTCCAATGAAGAACACGAGATATGCCAATTCTCCAGCACTATTTGATATGAAAAAACATTCTCATAGAGTCATATTGATGTTGCATTAAGATTAAACCCTTGTTTGAGCCCCATTTTGGGTAAAAATGTGTTTTGGAATAGTGACTTTTTGGAGAATGCGTCGTTAAAAAATAAGAAAAAGTTTCCGATTTACAAGTAAAATTATTTAATTGAAGAATATGTGCTTGAAAACTAGTTTTGAAAAAATGAGTTTTGGGAAAATGGGGCTCAAACAAGAGTTAAGTCTGTCATATAATTGCATATGGTTGTCATTGGAAGCAATAGAGGCAATCATAAATGTTCTTGAAACACGATTAAGACTCTATTTGGTACATATTATTTTTTCCATTCTCATTTGTCTACTCATTTTCAACCACACATTCTTCAATAAAATAATATTTTCCATCACATCAATAATTTTTCCTTCTTTTTCAACCACACATTCTCCATCAATCTTATTATTCCAGAATATATTCTTCCAAAATAATGTGGCTCAAACACACCCTAAAATACTTTGTTTTTTGTGCCTGCCTTCTTTTATGTTGAATCTTCCCCTCTTATTAAAGAGGGGCTTCCTTTGAGGGGTTCAAATGACAATCAACAACATAAGCATCTAACTCTTGTAAGCCAGTTTCTACGTTTTGCACCACATTATGCGCTTTCACGGAGGATTGAGATGGAATGATTGAAAGAGAAAGGACATTTACTTACACGTGTTACAATGCTAATCAAGTCATTGAATCTGAAAATTCCTGATTACTATTAATATAATTAAAATAATTAATTGAAAAGATAGACTTACTATATTTCAATTAAGGTCGTCAAGAAAAGAATGAAATTGATAAAACGAACCAATGGTCCAATTATTTAACAAGAAGCAAGTCTTCCTCCAAAATAATTACAAAAAGTCTTTGTAGTCAAACAAGAATATATTAAAGACTTTAGAATACGGTAAGTCAGTCCAATGAGAAGAACAACAAGCAAAGCCTCCCATTTAACTTGAGTTACGCTACATGAATCCTTTTGTCACTTCATTTAATCCAGCACTACTATACTGAAAGGTTCAATTAAATTAAATCTTTTGCCTAACCTCATTTTGTTAATTTTAAAATACTTCTCCTTCTTTCAACCTGTTTTTTTTCTTAATTTTGGAATTAAAATAGTTGTTGTGAATGGGAACTTATTTTAAGTCAATGCAAGACATGTCACAACTAGCCAAATTGTCCTTCCCATGATTTTCTAAATGATGAAAACAACGAAATACAAAAGGAATATAGAGATCTAGACAGTAGACACATCAAATTTGAATTGAACATGTGGGGCCCGGGGGGGTGGAATTAAAGCTTTTGAGCCTCCAGACTAACCCCAAACGCTAGAAAAAAAATTCATATACAAATCAATTACAAAGTTGGTATTTTAAACAATTTCCCAACACCACCAGAAAATAATTGCCATTCAACCACACTTAAAATTTGAGTAAGTGAACATGAATAAAGAATAGAACTTACAATCAAATCTGGCAGTGGAATCTTAACCTTTGTGAGCATAATTTCACAATTATAGGCTCTACGCAAATCAACCTAACAATAAGAAACACAAAAGAGTAGTAAGTAATCTAAAAACTAGTATAATATGAAGACAATTAACAGCAAATCTTAAGAAAAAAGAAAAAAAAATGAAATGCAGAATAACAAAATTTTACATTGATAAATGGAATAACATTCTAGATATCAACAAATTACTTTGTTAGTAAAATAATTGAAAGGGGTAAACGATTTCCCTTTACCAACACTTGTTATTATTTATGTACGCCTTCAATTGGAGGCAGCTAAATTCATGCATAAAATATGATCATACTTCATGGAACAATCAACGTTGCAACACCATTTTATTCATAATCATAAAGTAAAAGAAGGTAAGACAGACGCTCAGCTATACCAATATACAACTATTTTATTTAGCCCCTATTTTGAAAAAATGGAGTTTTGAACAGTGATTTTTTTTTTTTTTTTTTGAGAATGTGTGGTAAAAAGTAGGGAAACTTTTGGGTTTACGTGCAAAATATTTTATTGTGAAAATGTGTGTATGAAAATGAGTATGAAAATTAAAGAGTTCAGTTTTAAAAGGATACAAACGGAGGCTTAGTTTTAAAGGGCTCCAGAAGTAAAAGGTAACAAAAGTACACATTTTAGAGCAAGTTAATCTCTCTAGTCCCGGTGACCACAATATTCTAATAATTCAATTTTAAGAGATTAATTATGTGAATCTTCTGGTCATATGAATATGTATATTGGCAAAATTTCTGATGAATAGTAAAAACTTCCAATTTTAAGGAAGTAGAAACTATCATTGAATATATATTCCTTTCAGTTGATATCATGATTCAAGGGAAAATGACGATCTTTTATGGTACCTGTCTTAATTATACTGCAGATGAGATTTATCACTCTTTTTTTGGCCAGAAATATTAGGTTTTCAAGGTGCAATTAATATATCTCAATCATAAGCAGCATGAACATGACCTTAATTGAAGTTACATCAGTCAATAAGTTCAAATTAACATTTTTTTATATGGAATACTGAAAACAAGGAACATTATTCACTTGCCAATTGCACTTTTTCTGGTTTGTTAATTTTTGAACCGCGTTGGCCTCCAGCCTTACTAGCACTGTCTGATGCAGATGCAACCGAGAACAGACTCTCGAGCTCTGATATATCAATTTCAGGTGCCCTATGAAATCATCAATGATGTGGAATCAGAATTTCACATTATAAGGTGTTACAGAATAACATTAGAAAAACAGAGAGCATAGAAATGAGTTCCATTTTATCTTTATTGAACTAATTCCGTAATGGAAGTCAATTGAATCATAATAAAATACTGCATAACAATATTTGTAGTCAGCATACCTCGACTGACTTTCCTGTTTCTGAGAATCAGCCCACAAACTCCCTTGCACTGCACGTGTCACTTTCACCCAATGTAAAGGCTTAAGTGATGATTTTTTAGGTGGTATTGAAGAACCAGTGAAGCCTCGCCCTCTTCCATGACTTGTTGATCCTGGCACAACTCTTCCCCTTCCAATAGATGAAGGTGGTGGTGGTGGTACATTCAAGCTCTTTCCACCAGGTAGTGAAGGTGGAGCTGGAGCTGGTGCTGAATTGCGACCTGAAGGTGGTGGAGGTGGAGGTGGTGCTGACCCACGACCTGGAGGAGGTGGAGGCGGGGCTGGTGCTGAATTGCGACTTGAAGGTGGTGGAGGTGGAGCTGGTGCTGACCCACGACCTGGAGGTGGTGGAGGCGGAGGCGGAGCTGGTGCTGAGCTACATCCTGGGGGTGGTGGAGGTGGAGGTGGTGCTGAACCACGACCTGGAGGCGGTGGAGGTGGAACTGGTGCTGAACCATGACCTGGAGGTAGTGGAGGAGGAGGTGGAGCTGATACATGACCTGGAGGTGGTGGAGGAGGAGGTGGAGCTGATCTACGAACTGGAGGTGGTGTAGGAGGAGGTGGAGTTGATCCATGACCTGGAAGTGGGGGAGGAGCACTGGGAGGTTCTGGCACTTGCGGAGGACCTGGAGGAGTCGAACCTTGTAGAGGACCTCCAGGAGGAGGTGGTACTAGTCTGTTAGCATTGCTGATCGATGGGGGTGGTGGCAATGGTGGTGGAGGTGGTGGGATCTTGGAAGAGACTAGAGGAGATGAAGTAAGCAGGCTTTCACTCTTGGTGGCTAATGGAGGAGGTGGAGGTGGAGGTGGAGGTGGAGGGGGAGGTGGCAAAGTTCCTTCTGAAAAACCAGAAGGTTGAACAGAGGGTGCGAATGGTGTGGGACTAGTTCTAGTACTAACAAGAGTAGGTGGAGGTGGAGGTGGAGGTGGAGGAGGAGGGGGAGGGGGTACTTTACTAGAATTGGGAGGAGGCGGAGGAGGGGGTGGAGGAGGTCCTTTACTAGAACTAATGTGAGGAGGGGGAAAAGGAGGAGGTAATGAAGGTGAACTAGGAGTAGAAGGAATTGGAAGGGGTGGCGGCGGAGGTACTTTACTAGAATTAATAGTAGGTGGTGGTGGTGGAGGAGGAGGAGGAGGAGGAGGAGGAGGAGGAACTGGTGTCAGTTGTCCTTTACTTGAACCATTAGGAGGTGGGTGAAGTTCTTCCCCAGGACTTGTAGGTGGTTGAGAATGTATTTTACTAGAACAAAGTGGTGGTGGTGGTGGTGGTGGAGCACATTTGCTTGAATCTAGCAGAGGTGGTGCTGGCGGTAATGGTAATTCCGGGGTTGTTGTAACAGAAACAGTGGAGGAAGGTAGTGAAGGCTGTACTGGCAGGGGTACATTGGATGAAGTATCTGTACTAAGATATTGTATTTCACTTAAAGGTTCAGACGGAACACTGGAATAAAACTGACCATCCATTTTGAGATCAGATGCTTCGTCTGAAGTACAATCAGGGGATGAATGATCATCAAGAAAACTAACTTCTGGAGCATTTCCCCTCTCAGAGTCTGGAAAATCAAGACTATCGGCAACACTAGATGCATTATTTTCTTCCTCAGAATCAAAAGGTGATGAATAACCACTCATTCTGCTTCTCAGTATGGACAAATCTTTGACATCATTCAACTCAGATAATTGCTTAAGTAACCATAAAGTGGCATCATCACTGGAGTCCCAATCTACACCAGCAAAAAGTTCTTGTACCCGAGAGAAAGCTTCAATAGGCAGTCCACCATGGTCCTCCCCATTTAAGATTGCAGTTGGGGCTTTGGGGGGAGAATGGGTCTCAACATCTCCAAATAGCACCTGCGATTATGAAACAAATCAAATTTTACTGAGACGTTAAGTCAATAATAGTAAATTTGACTTGCTCAACTACATAACTGAATCTTTACAATGCAAAAATAATAATCACCTCAGCTCGAAAGCCTTTAGGAAACCGTGCCTTTGAGTCCCAAAGAATATCCAAGTTCTCAGAGTTGAGCATAAGAATATTGGACCGTATAAAAGCTGTATTAAACGTTGTACGAAACATCATCACTTCCCTTTCTGGATCCAAGTCTAAATGGACACATTCCAGTACAACATCCCCTTGCACCAAACATTGTATATCGATTTTAATCACGTCGCTGTCCTTCTGCAAGAATGAACCCTATTACAACTCACAGAAGAGTCATCAACTTTTGCAAAAATATACAAAAATCAGGGATTGAACATCTTACTTGACGATAATGGCGAACATGTCTACCCTTCTTTTGCATGGAATAAAGCATTTGGGTCGACAATCCATCCTTGCTAAGGAGATTTCGACCAAAAATACGGACAATCGGTCTGCAACCTTTTTGATTATCAAATCTTGGTATGGCACGAAAAATAAGACAGTCCAAAGAAAGAGCTCGTTCGGGCGGTGGCCACTTGGTGGATATATTTCTTCTTGATATGTACTGAAGGTACCGGAGCTGAGATGGGAATGGATTCAGCGGTGACAATAACTGCAACAAACCTTTTGGACCCTCTCTGTAAACCATTTCCAGAGTTTTTCTCTCGCCACTGTGCAACTTCCTGTAAACCAGGAAACTAGCTAAAACAAAAGCGAGGAGCAGCCAACCACCTCTTTCGCAGTGGAGCAAAACTACATTCTGGCTATTCCCAAGAGAAAGCCAACTCTCACTAACACGAAGGAAATGGTGAATCAAAGACAGTGGCAATAAGGGACACCCCTCGTATTGCCTCGGATAATCCATAACCGTGACATCATACTCACACAAAATCTCTGCAAACTGGCTCCTCTTTTCGCCTTCCCGAAAATTAAAAGCGAGAAATGAGGAATCAGGGAATTCTTCGTGTAACTCGGTGATGATTTCTTTCAGGTATAGCTGGTATATCCCCTCAGGCAATACCTCCGTTGAGAAACACGAGTCAAAAACTGCAAATGTAGAATGTCCTTTCATTAATAAGAATAAATAAAACATAAAAATTTCTAATGCATATAATAACATTAAACAAAACTTATAGTAATAATATTACTGTATAAGCAAAAAATAAAGATTCGAATTTTGAAGCTTCAATTTACCAAATACTCTATCGGAGAGTTCAAGCAAGCCATCTGGGGGTCTTTTGTAAAAGAATCTACTCAACAAGGTCATAATGTCGATCAAAGTCACCTCCAAATGCACATCCAATTAATCAATACCTGAAAATAGAAAAAAAATAAAAAAAGAAAAGAAAAGGAGAGCTCAGGCACCCATAAGTAAATCTATATTGTAAATTCCCAAATACATAAATCAAAACAAAAAAATATGGGATTAAAAAATTTGGCTAATAATATCAAACACAAAATTGCTACTGCAAAAGAACAGTGATAAGACACGCGCACACACGCACATATAAAAATATACGAATTTGAATAGAACTAACTGGATATAAGGCTGTGAAAGAATGTGACCGCAGATTCACTTGTAGTGTTAACTGAGCTGATTCAATTGCGTTCACCGGCGTTTAGTGGTGGCTGTAGAGGTGGTTCCGGTCCGGTGGCGAGTCAGTTTTCACCTGGATTTTGAACTTTCAAGTTTCAATTTAAGGAGGAGGATTTTCCTATTTTCTTTTATTTTTATTTCCCCTCTTTTGTAATTTGAAATTTTGTGCTTCACTGTGTTGTACGCAGTCTTTGTCTGTTCAGGCACTTGTACCTTTCATATTAAAATTGTTGTTTATATGAAACGGTCTATCTCGTTCTGATTTTGCTCTTTGGAAATGCCTTAATGGGAATTATTTTATTTGTTGAACTCATAACTATATTATCGGCGATCATATCCATCGAGTCTGGGCCATTTAACGAGACTTTTAATAGAGAATATTATCCTTTTAAGAAATTAATTTTATTATTTCAAAAATTAGGTCTTAATTAAATTTTATTTATTAAATA
>CAIGRB010012842.1:36159-49204 GCA_903798255.1 Fraxinus quadrangulata
AAAAAATATTTTATTAATTAAATATGTTATAGTCATAATATTATATAATTTGTGACCACATCTATGTATTAATTATAATTAGAGGCTTCACGGTCACAAAACACAAATTTTATTAGTCAAAATTTGTTCATCGATTACAAGTTATCAAATTAATTGGTCACGTATTATATTTCGATTACAAATTTTATAGGTCACGTTTTCTTTGTCGATCACAAGTTATCAAATTAATAGGTTACATATTATTTTTCGATCACAAATCACAAATTTTATATTTAAAATTTATTAATTGGTCACAAATTCTCAAATTAATAAGTAATGTATTATTTTACAGTCACAAATATCAAATTTTATAAGTGATAACTTATTTCACGATCATAAATTATCCAATTGTTTGATCACGAGTTATTTCTAAGTCATAAATTATTTAATTAATTTGTCAAATTTTGACAAATTGTGAATCACGATTATAAATTTAGTCAGAATTTCACATTTTTTAGATTACATGTTATTTATTGATTACAAATTATCTATTTCATCGATCACAAATCATAAATTAACCAATTTATTGATCACAATCAACCAAGTAATTAGTTATAAACACTCTGCACACCTCCCGCAGACCATAACCACTACACTACACCACAATCTCACTAGCATCGCCACCACAGTCAGCAAATACCACCAACAAAACCTACCTCAAAACCATTGTTGTAGCCTGAGCCATTGTCAGAGTCGTTCCCTCCTTCATCTCTACCTCCACTACCTCTTCCACCACCACCATCTAGAGCTAGAGCCGAGTCACCGCCACTGCTTAGCCATAACTAATATCGAACCTAGTACCACCTTCTCCTCCTTTCTTCCCTCTTCCTCCACCTTACCCATATCCAGAACCATAGCCAAAAACTAGATCCAATATCAGAATCGTAGCCAACTTCACCATCACCTCACCACCGGGGGCGGATCCAGCACTTGGTCAGCCCTTGCGATCGCTCGGCTGAATCCGTCGAAGCAATTTTTTTTTTTTTACAATAGATAAACTTTTAAGCTTATATTACTAGAATTCATTTTTTTCTCAAACATATTTTATAGCTCAGTTGGTTAGAGGTTCTATTTTTACGTTGTAGGTCCCGAGTTCGAATCCCTTCCCAACCTATTTGTTTGAAACATATTTTAAGTTCTACTATTTTTACTAAAATTTAATGCAATAGGGAGGGTTGGATGTGATTCGAACTTGTGACCTCGTGCTAGGTTAGAGATGGCTTGACCATTATGACACTTCTTAACATTCACACTAAATTTAGCAAAATAATATATGTTAGGTTGGACTCGAGTTAATGCAATTGTAATTGTAAATATTCGAACCCGTGATCTTTCCTTTGAATAAAAACTTGGCCACAACGTCATTTGGTAAACGCTATTTATTTTCTAGTAGAATTATATATGTTTAATATATTTAATTAGTTAACTTACTTTAATTTATTGCTTTTTTATTTTATTTCAATATTTTTCTTTGACTAATTTATGAAGTGGAAAATTTTGTGAATTTCTGAATTAGGGAAATTGTGAATTAGTTAATTGGTAAATTTAGGGATTTGAAAATTTGTTAATTGAGGAATTTGTGAATTGAAAATTTTGGGAATTTGTGATTTATGATAAATTGATGTTGAAAATTTGAAATTGAAAATACAAGTGGCAAGTGCAAGTGTTGAAATAGAATTCTCTATTATAAATCTAATCAAGAGTGACTTGCGCAACAAAATGGGGGATGACTGGTTGAATGACAATTTAGTAGTGTACATTGAACAAGAAATTTTTTTAAAAATTGATAATGAGACAATCTTGCAGCGCTTTCAAAATATGAGACCACGGAGATTCCAATTATCCGAGTGTACAGTTACGAAGTGAAATTGTATTACTTATTTTTCCTTTTTTATTTTTGGTTGTATTTGATTATATTATATCATTCCTACGTTTTAGTGTATTTGGAACAATTTTTAATATTATTTAACTATAAATTAATAATCAATATCATCATTCCTATCGTTGCGGTCAACAGTCAATGATAGTCAATCGCCTGTGCTATACTTTAGGGGTAGATTTGCCCCTGCTTACCACCGCAGTCAACGTCATCACCACCACTTGCAAATACCCCAACAAATCACTATACAACCATCGCAAAACCAAATCCAAAATCAGAGCCTCATCGTCGATACTATAGTTGTCGCTACGCGTAGAATCATTATAGCTGCTGATGATTAACGTCGCCCGTAGCGGCAATTGTAGTGCATAGGAGGGAGGGAGGGAGGGAGATTTGGTAAGGTAAGGTAGGATGAATAGGTAGATTAATTTAATTTTATAATATTATTTATTATTACTAAAAAATTGAATTATCACCCAAAAATTTTGAAATTTAAACAAGATTTTTGAATTGAAAAGTTAAAAAACCTATGTGTGTAATTTTCACATTTTAAAAAGTTAAAAAATACTTCTGATATTAAAGAGTTATTTCTGAACTTATTTAAGGACTTGTTTGAGCCGGATTAAAATCTGATTTTAATATAAGTCAAAGTCAAACAATCAATATTAACCACATCTTTTATAGGTCACACATCTTTTCAACCACACATTTCAAAAATTTCTATCACAATTCACTAAAAATCTAATTTTAATCCCTACCGAACACCCTCTAAATAATTTTCTAAAGGTACCTTATCGGGCTAGAAGAGCTTTTTGAAAAAGAAAGTTGATGTAAAGTAACATTCTCTTAAAGCTTTTCTACGAGAAATAGAAACCATAGCAAACGAACTATCAAACATGCCCTCAATATTACATGCTCATGATAGATCAAAGAATAAATTTTGACATTTAAACAGTACAGATTTTGCAAAGGTTCCATCTCTTATTGATAAAGAACGTACATAAAAGAATGTTGTCCACAAGATGCACATTTTCTTTTACGTAACGGGGTTTTTTGATCTTCATGCCCATCTAGAGCAGTGGCTTAGTACAGAAGCCTTTATTAGCTTCAGAAGTTCTAAATAATCTACTTATAAGCAAAAGTTTGAATTGTAAGTAAAAGAAAAACAACGGCAAAGTTCGTCTGGAGATAGCTTCCATCCATTCTGGTGCATCGTACCAAGTTTCAGCAGATCTTGAGATTAAAATGTTTTACGACATTCCTCTCACCTATCCATGAGATATTCTAAGCGGAGTGTCCTTTGAAACGGGTCTGTTTTCCAACCAAAGCTCCAAATTCACCGTCCCTGTTCCCCAATGTACAAGACACTTGTATACCTGACTGATGTCTAACTGGTTGCCTAAGGCAAGACCAAGGCAATTATCAACAAGCATCCATACACCTGATCGGAGAAGTCGAGAAAGAAACAATTAACTAAACTGTTGGATCCAACAACAGGAATGGTACCAAACATGCTTGTAAAGGACATTGTTAATTCAATTCTTTTCTTCCCATTATAAAGGGTATGTTCACCGTGGACAAACCAACAGTTAGCAAAAACTCCTCATGATCCACCATAATCGATGTTTCGCTAGCTAGATCCTAGATGGAACATTTAAAATTTTATCGACGTTTTAGTAAATGGACTGACTGGACGCGACAGTATTAAGGAAGAAAATGGAAACGCACTTGATGATCCCTTGTAAAATACCTTGGTTTAACTCAACTTAGATTTCGCTTTCACATGAGCCGAGGAAACATGATGGTGATAAATAAGGGCCAGACGTGGGACTACAAATTACTTTATGTATTTTTGAAGCACTTCGTAGTGGAAAAAAGTAAAGGGGTCACTTTCAAAAGAGTATTATATCATTTTAACGAAAGGTTAAGTACAATATTTCGTAGAAAATTAATATATGAAAATTAAAATATGGAGTAACACACATATTTGAAAGGTTAAGTAACTTCACTTTTTAAAGCTTAGACAAACATGATCATAAAATGCACAAATGTCTACATTAAAAGCAATTCATTCGTTAGGTCAGGATGGAACCTTGAAAAACTATCAAGCACCGGTCATGGATGAAAGTTAAACTTCTTGTGTGGATAATCATGCTTCAATCAATACAATGAGGGAATAGGGTGTAACAAATTGAACATTGGATGCACACGCAAGCACACATGCCTGAAAAACAACTATACGATTAACATGCCATAGTGGTGGTAATAAAGGAACGAAAGAAGGGATAATCTATTACACAAAGGGTGGATCAGAGAAAGAGAAAATACAAGAAACTGAGAAAGTTAAAAAGTAAAAATGAAAAGGACCGATAGTTCAATCAGCAATGACATGTAAATAGATATCTCATTTAAAAATGATATAATATGTTTTGAATCATTGTCACACATGTGATAATAAAGGTGCAATTCTTAAATTATTTTACGCATTGATAATCTCATGCCTTAAAAGGTATGCTAAAAATAGTGCAAGTCTCTGGACTCCAAGGATGGTGAAATAAAAATTTCAACCGCTCTCTTTATGAGATTAAAAAAAAAAAAATTATTCCTTTAACATTCATTGATAATCTAATACCAGAAGATGACATCTGAAAGAATGTCATTCTTTTAGTAAGCATCTATTAGAATTATGAATGAGTAAAACCATGTGAAGTATTTCCACATACGAAAGAAAATGGGATGTTCAACATCAGGTGGTAGGTTACTCTACTTAAAACTAATTGTTTCACTCCTTAAAACTTGGAATACAAGGATTTGAGACAAAAACGCATACTTAAAAGTGCATGATTTAAACGATTTGAGACTTCTAGTTTTGAGAGCAAGAAAAGTTGCATATAAATATCACTTCTTCAACTCTCCCTGAAGGTAAGCAATTTAATCCAAACCATTTAACATTGATAGACAAGTATGTTTTTCTTCATTCAATTAAAATCCAGCAAATTACAAAAATACAGAAATTACCTTGAAAATTCACCAGAACCAGCACCAACTTTACGAGCTACAATGCCAGAATCAATTTGGAAAAGCTTCGAATCATTTTCTGGAAACGATATTTTCCGCTCAAGAATTAGTCCGCCTCCTATACACCTTCTAAGTTTAGGGATTCTATTTCTCCAGCCTGCTCCAGATGCCGACTGTAAAAAGAAAGAAGCCAGCAAAATGTTGTTTTTAAGCTCATGCTTCATAGTTATATTAGCCAGAAGGTCTGATGATCAATGATAATAACCCAAGATTTTAAAATTTCAATGTCTACACCATATATTATAAATTTCAACTCAAATAGAGTACAGTAGTATTTGAGGATATAGAAAAAAGTCCATACAGTATATACAGTTTTTAAAAGAATGGTCGAAAGGAATGTGGAAAGCTATACAATGTTAAGCATAAATCAGCAACTCGATTTATCTACTCACTCGATAACAGAATACTCCTTGAAGCATCCAGCAGATCGGTACTCAACGCCACTATATTCTTCATACCCATTAACATCCACCCGACTGTGAAGCCATTGAGTTCCTGTCACATGACCAAAATAAAGAATATGATACCGTCTTTCCTAGAAATATCCGAAAACCGTATAACATAGAGAACTTGAAGCAAAGATAATCTAGAAGTCGTTCAGTAGCCTGACCCCGTCTTTCCTAGAAATTTTCATTGGACTTTTTATTTCTTAAGTAGCCTGACTTCATGCTATTCATCATCTAATACATTCTCTCTTACAATATGGTGTAATTTACTCAAGCGTTGAGGTTCCCTACACTGGACTTCTTTTCTTAAGTCATTTGTCTTTCTTCTCCCCTTCCTGGAGCATTTCAGTTTATTTTCTTAGCAGCTCAATTTATCCCCCTTGCCAATGATTCATTGGAGAATGCAGTTGAAGAATAATTTTGACAAGGTGCTTCTGAGGGAAAAAACTAGTTGGATGCAAAAGGCTAGTACCAAAATATTGTATGTTCCCCAGTTGACCAGAACCCAAAATAGCAAAAGACGGGAAACATAATAACAATATAGATGCTTTACTGAAGGCCAGTGGGACAAAAGCATAGTAAAATTTAATTTATTCTTATTAGGTCCAGTAACATACTAATTCCCGTCCATACAAGTTATCATATCATTAAAATGTGACAAACGCACAAATTACCATGTTCATCCAAAGCCAACAGCAGAGAATTATCATCCATAGGATTAGCTTCACCAACATGTTGATGAGGAGGAGCGCAAGGAATGATGGATCCTCCTTTCAGGTACAACAATGGCAAATCCTAGTACAACCACAAGTAGGAAAAAGTGAAAAGTATAAAAGAAATCCAAAAATAAAATAAAAGGTCATATAATAGGTTATTTAAAAGTACCGGATGAGAATCTTCAAAATCAAAACTTAACCAGATTCATTTAGGCAACTTGTGCTGCATTTGAAATAACTCTTGATCATGCCTGGTGCTGCAACATTAATACAGTACGTAATATTTTTGGAAGCCAAATATTTCTTCTGATCAACATTGGCAGCACCTAAAGATGGAAGGAAAATAATAAACAAAAAAAAGGGAAAATAGAAAGGGTAAAAGGGAGCATCAATACTGTTGATTCCAAATATTTAATATTGTCTTTAAGCTCAAAATAGGTGAGAACCTTGCATTTATGAGAAGTAGTCCCAACAAGAAATTTTCGTGCATTCTTAACTCGAAATCTTTGGGATCTGCAGAAGAATCTTAATGTTAATAAGCGTCAAATATAGGCAAATGTGCTCTAAATACAAATGACAAGTAGAGCAGTTTATCGACCATCACGAGAACACACCAGCAAAAAAAGTGGGTGTTGCCACTGGGATACCCAAGTAAAACAGATTATATATGTGAGGTAAAAGCCGATACTGCCTCCTCAATGCCAATCGACAAACTTCTTCACACTGAGAGATGAGAGGCTCACAGATGAGGAAATGAATAGTAAGCAGAAATCTTAAAGCAAATGTTGACACATTAGACTTTTTGTAAACGTTAACTTAATAGGTATTTATAGTTTTATCTGCAACTCAACTTGTCAGTAGTATGAAGGGGAAGGTTACAAGAAGACAAGAAGAATAGAACATAAGAAAAAACATGATCTTGATTTAAATTACATAATAACACATGAAAGTCTCGCCATTTTGTGAATCTGGGCTACAAAGGAAGAAGAAAAGGCAACATATTTGGCATACAAGCTTTTTATAGCAATAACGTAGATTACTTGAGAAATTTTAGTTAGGGATTGAGCCTTAATCTCCAAAGAGCAATAATGAACACAACTAAAAAATAAGGCACATACAAACACACAAATTTATAGTGGCTGCCGCAGATTGTTCACTTTAATGAAGAAGGAATTACAAGGTTTTCTTCACACCTCTCTATCTCATCTCTAAGAAAGAGACCCCCTCATATTTTTCAGTATAATGTAGGAAACTAAGGCAACCTAATGCAAGATCATATATGGCAACATACCCCTAGGTCGGTCACAGCCGAGAGGCTAAGGGATTAGTAAAGTGATAGGAACCCAATTATATGAAAACAACAACTGAGAATGAGTATTGAATTAATGACGGAATTACAATGAAAATGAAAGATAGGTTCTAAGCTTTCGAGAGGCTTAGATCTCTCCCCCCTTGGCTCAGCCAATTAACTCAATATTTTCCATGCCTTCTCCCGTGCCCCCCTATTACATTTATAGATATTCTACTATATTTCTTTTCTCCATTTTACCCATTTGCTAACTAACTATGGAATGCTCTAGAAGCTTGAATGAACAACTTGTATGAGTGAATCTTATTTGAGCTGGGATGCTATCATTACTCGCCCCCCCGAAATCCATCTTGTCCTCAATGTGGAAGTTGATGCTGGTTTGGTCAATTCATCATGCCACCATACCATTTTCCTTGCAAGCACTCCAATCATGGTCACCATGGAGAAGGGACGTTTCAGTCTTTTGAAGAGCGGACTTACTAAGTCGAGCAACTATCATAAGTATAATATCCATGGCAACTCCATAGCCCGTAGCCCCTACCCACAGGACGTCCAATGCTTGAATCTGTCCAGTTGAAAACAAATTATAGCGGACCGCAACCTCGATTAACAATATCATGTGGTCATGATCAATCTGCCCCTGAGACTTCATCATCCTTGGAAGCTCTATTTTTTCCTCATCCCCATTTTCCATCTCTATGAAGCATACTTCCTCCAAATTATCAGTTACCACCAACACTTGTAACTCTTTATTTTCACAATTATGGCCCACTGGATTTTTATCTTCACAATGAAGGCAAAAACCATTTTCCATCCTCTTTTGAAGCTCCGAAACAGTGAGTTGATTAAGGGGTTGTGATTGCTTCGTTTGGCAAATTTTGGAGTAATGGAAACTGATTTTGGAATTGAAAATGATGGTGAATTTTGAAAGTAATGGAAACTGATTTTGGAATTGAAAATGATTGTGAATTTTGATTAAGAGATGGGCAGGAGACCAATTTAGTGAGTGAAGAGAAAATCTCCCTTTTGCTAAATGGTGAGCAAGTCACTCTGTTCCTAAGGTAAGAAACAATTAGACTTGCATTTCCTGTTGGGCTGGACTCTTCTTGGCCTTGTATAAAAAGTAAATTACCTTCTACTTGATGGGTCCTCTCCAAACCTAAGCCCACTTGTTTGTTTATATGAAAATGAGCCCCAATTTCCAACCCATTCTCTTTCCTGTTCTTCATCGTGACCTTCCCTTTCTCCTCAATCAGCCCAACGCAGAAGCTCCCTTCCAAGGTGTAAGGTTTTTCCTCTTCCGGTGATGGCGGCAGAGAACCCTCTTTCTCATGGAGTATTAGTTGAATTTGAGAGTTAATGGTGGAATCTGATGAAGTGACGGCAACACCCGTCTCATTCCTTTCTCATTCCTGTCCTCCACATTCCAGCACCATCCTCTCGCTCTTCTCCAACGGAATCTTCAAATCCTATCGGTATTTGCCAAAAAAAATCGTCCGCCTGAGATGGTCGAAATCTGTTAAGCATCAACCCTTTCAATTCTCTCCAAGTTTGCACGGCCCCATTGTCGATCGACCTCCTGAAACCAATTCCATGTTTACCAGCCAAAACAGGCTGTAGCAGCCTCGATTTTCTTCGCCTCCGACATGTGATTTCTGGAGAAAATCTTCTCCGCCTCCAACACCCACCAATATATATCTTCTCCATAGAAGATTGATATGTCCAGGCGGCCTTGTGCATCCAATCCTGACTCTTCTTCTATTTCCTTGCTGAATTGTGTTGCCATTCTCCCTAGAATCGAGTGTTCTGATACCAATTTGATACGAACCCAATTATATGAAAATAACAACTGAGAATGGGTATTGAATAAATGACGGAATTACAATGAAAATGAAAGATAGGTTTTAAGCTTTCAAGAGGCTTAGATCTCTCCCCCCTTGGCTCAGCCAATTTACTCAATATTTTCCATGCCTTCTCCCGTGCCCCCCCCAATTACATTTATAGATATTCTACTATATTTCTATTCTACATTTTACCCATTTGCTAACTAACTATGGAATGCTCTAGAAGCTTGAATGAACAACTTGTATGAGTGAATCTTATTTGAGCTGGGATGCTATCATAAAGTTAGGCTCTACAAAGTCCAGACGATTTCAACAGATGTCAGGTTTTCATATATTAAGATGCTTTTCAAACTATGCAATATAGAAGTCAGAAGGTTCTAACAATATATAAACCTTAAGTAACTGCATATTCATTTTAGTCGTAGATTGAAGGCACCATTTGCCAATAGCTTTTTTTACTGTCTGGTATTGCCATTCTTATCCTTCAATGACAGAATCTGAAATTCATACTTCATATACTCTCAGAATCTGGACAACACCCAGGGGCAAATTTTGTTGGGACAACAAATATCAAAATTATTTAAATTGATTTATGACATACGTCTTTCAGAAGTTTGTTTCTAGGAAACAAATATCCTAGAAGGATATGTGGACAAGGAATTCTAGAGAACGTAAGTTGGCAGTTAGAGTTACAATTTTCATTTAAGTAGAGACGTCAAAAATATTTAGAACAACAAGAAAATGAAAAGTGTGATAATCCGTAATTACCAACAGCCCGGGAGAAAGACTTAAGAACATTTGCTGGTGAAGCAAATGGACCAAATGTGATCAAAGTATATGATAATGGAGCAATGATCTTTATATTTGATTCCTTCCTCAAGTCAATCTGCTCAAACAAAACGACCAGGATTCTAAATAGCTACTTTTGTATAACAATTAACCAAGAAATCAAAAGTGCCTCACAGCGTTGTGTAGTATCCGCAAGAACCCCTAATGCTTCTCCATCAGGGAGAACAGCTAGAATCCAAGGATGTGACTGACACAAGGAAGTTGTTCCTGTACCATAACCCCATGCATAAGTATTCCAAGTAAAATCTGTTCATAGTAAAATTAAAAATTACTTCAAGAACAGTATAAAATTATACTTAGTGACGAAAAAGCTGGATCAAGTAGCTTACTCTCTTCCCCGTTCGCTCCAGCTGCCCAATAACTTCTCCAGTTCCATAAAAAGAGGTACCAGACGGAAAATAAAATACAGAAAAATCCATACCATATATTAAAACATGTAAACTTGTAAAAAGAAAAATTGAAATTGAAATTAAATCGAATTTTGATATAGAGTGTACAATGTTAAACGCATGATGATAAATTATATTACCTCAATATTGACTATCTGTTGTCCCATAACACATTCAAATGAGGGATTGTAGGTTGGAACTTTATGAACATTCATAATTGGTGTATCCCAGTCTTTCGGATTCTTAAAAGACATGCTCAGGAAAGCTGAATCTCTATCATCTGCAGAACAATCAAAACGAAAACTCCTTCCTCTAGGATTGGCTCGAATATCATTTTACCCAATTTCACCTCAGAACTTCTCACTATCCCTTCATATCCAGCCATCTTAGTTACTAATAATCTTTCACCAATCAACCACTTTTTCACCCCCTTCTTTCTACATGCCAAATAATCATAATAGGGATATTTCCCAAATCATGTAACTTATCAAAATAATCAATTACGATTAAAGAAAATAATACATCAAATGTACATCATATTTATACACGTATCCATATACGATGAAATTTTATCATAATACCTAAAAGCACAAAAATTAATCATCTAAAAGAAGAACTTAAGATACCAAGGATTGAACTCCAAATACATTTCTTGAAACTTCACGAGGCTTGATTAAACTTTTACTTAGATAAACACTAGAAAAATTTGCAAATTAGTAAGAAAAATGAACAGAGTAGAATCTTGAACTAACCTTGTTAAATCATTCACGGTGAATAGAGGTAATGAATTAAAGAAATGCAAACATTTTCGGTTTTTTAGTGACTCATTTGAAGTTTTTGAAAAGGGAGGGATGCATTCAAGGGTATTCAATATTTTTGAGAGTACGTGAAAGTATTGGTTTATTCACAAATTTTAATGACTTTTAGGTTCGGATGGAAAATGGGCGGAAAGAAAATTAATTTTATAAAAAGTAATTGTCTAGAAATTTGTAGGGAATTATTAATTAATTGTATTTGATTGATATAATTTTCTACCCGAAATATTTTAAAATTTTGAATTTTTTTGTATTCGTTTGACTTTATTTTACATAAAAATTGTTCATTAAAGTGATAATTTTTTCCACAATTCCAAATCTATAAAAAAAGGTCACGAAATCCATAGAAATTATCACTTAAAAAAAGTCAATCAAAATTTTCAAAAGTCTCGATTAAATATATCCCCTTAGTGTAGTAGTGATAATGTATTTAATGCTTTTGTAATAAACAAGTAGTTTCATTCATTGTGGGATTTGGAAATATCGTACAAATAATTAAATAATTAATTAAATTTGAACAGGAGATAATGGCCTTGTTTGATTCTCGTTTTTGTCAAAATACATTTTTTCTTTCTCATTTTCAACCACATATTGCTGCGACTTGGCCCTGGTTCTTGCTCTTACTTCTTGAAGAACTCAAACCTCCTTTTATGATAAAATAATTTTTTCTTCCTTCTTTTTCAAGCACACATTTTTCATCAATCTATTATTTGAAAATGCATTTTTTCCAATTTAATGAGACTCAAACAAGCCCAATATAAACAAAAGAATTTACATCTTGTTTGAGCCTCATTTGTTTTCTAAAAATGCATTTTGTAATAGTATTATGATGGAGAATGTGTAGTTAAAAAATAAAGAACATTTTTAAATTTGTATATAATAGTATTTTATTGAAAAATGTGTGATTGAACATGATCAAATGACTGTTCAATAATACATTTTGATGAAAAAATGGGTTCAAATAAGGGCTTATGGTGAGTTCATCAAATTTTTGTTAGTGATGGAGATTGTACTCACGCGTTGATACGTTATATTACAACCCGTATTCTAAAAAGCTCGTTTAGACGGTGTCGCATTGCGCCTTTTTTAAAAAAAACTCAAGCAAAATGCCTCGCATTTCGCCTTTTTTTTTTTTCAATTTCTAAACGGTTGAATTTTTTCATTCCTCTCTTTTGTCTTCCCTAAACCCTAGGTGCACTTTATTAATTTTTTTTAAAGTCTTTTATTTGATTTTAGTTTATTACTTTTTTATTTTTTTAAAAAAATTTCATTTGACTTTAATTTCAAATTTTTAAAAGACTTTATCTGTACAAAAATTAAAAATGACGTTATTCGATAAAAGTTAAATAAGATTAAACTATGGTGCAATGTAGATATGTAATTACGATCTTAAGACTCGTCATTTTATTGAAAACTTCGAAAGCATCTATGAAGTTCCTGTTAGATATTTATAAAATAAATATAATATGTGAAAGAAATAATTAATTCAAATGAAGTACCCAATTGGTGAAAATGTGGAATTTGTGTGGGAGGTCGGGGGTTCGAGTCACACCTCACGCATTATATTAAAAGGTCTTTGATTGGGTCTTGGGGCCTTGAGCTCTTGGGTTTTCTTATTTTATTTTATTTTCGTAATTATTTAATGAGTCAACTAGCCAGTATTCAGAAATTGTTTTTAACT
>CAIGRB010012859.1:0-35281 GCA_903798255.1 Fraxinus quadrangulata
GGTTGCTTGTGGTGGTTCAAGCAGTTTTATTGACTCAACTGGAGCTGGAAGTGAATGGGATTCAAGTACGGATGGCACGCAAGGTAGTTCTACTAATATATAGGGCTTGGATGTAGTTCATAGTTGCTGAGTATACTCGGGAGGAGCATGGTGTGCTCGGCAGGAGCATGGGGTGTCCTATTGGGACATGATGGAATAGTTAGAGAATGACTTGAAGAATGGAGATTTAATTTCTTGTTATGGAATTTGTGTCAACGTGGAGTTTTGTAAGAAACATTCTATGTGATTTAGAAGTTTGTTACATGAAGGAAGCTTGTTTAATCTTGTTTTAGAAGTATTTGGTTGATTGGATTCCATGTGATTTGAGATTTGGTTAATTGGAGGAAGTTTAAGGTACTTGGGTTTGTAGAGTCATGAGTTGTGGAGATCAAATTTCAATAATAATTAATAGTTTGGCTTGAAAAGGGACTCTTGGATTGCAAAAAGTATATTTAGGAATGTTACCCGAGACCTAGATGCTAGCGCTCAAGCACTAGGCGTAGCGCCCAGGCGCTGCAACATTAACCTGATCGCGTTTTTTCCATTTTATTCGAATTTTGGGACTTCTTCTTCATCTTAGACTCTATAACTTCGAGATTTGACTTCTATAAATACTCCAAGATATTTTATTGTGTAAATGTGATTGAAAATTAAAACGCATAAATAATAGTTTTCAAATAATAGTTGTCAAACATGAGCATAATATAGATTTAAACAAATTGAAATTATTTGTTATTTGCAGATATCTTGAATGTCTCCACAATTTCGACTCATAAAAACTTCAAGGAATAAATAGTTACAAGTTGAACTAATTATTTCTAATTATTATTTTCTCAAATTATCCTTATTTAAATCTTAAGATGAAAAGTTCTATTTTTATTTTGCTCCCATGGGCCCCCATTCCTTAAAATGTATTTTTCACTAAATTAATTTTCAACCAAAATTTTTCAACGACCCATTTTTAATTATTTTTTTATTAAATCTATTTTTTTATCCAAACCAAAAAGGGGTGAATCATCATAACCCGTAACAAAATTGTATGTTCCTTAATTAGTTTTAAATAATTAATTTGTAGTTTATATTTTCCATTCTTCCTAAAAATAACTAATCAAATTAACCAGTCGCTATTGATATTTGACAAAAAAAAAAAAGGATTAACAATAGATAGAAAAACATTGAATCCAGGCTTTACAGTTTGATGTTGCCATATTTGTATTCTTTTTTCCACAAAAAATGCGACTTGAAAATCTTGTACCAAGTTTGTGTTGGGAAAGAGAAGTTATGTACACCATTGCATAAACTCCAACATTGTGTTGCATATTTATATCCGTAAGACTCTATATTTCTTTTTTATATTTTTATGTATACAAGTTGACTTGTATCATGGAATCATCTCTATGTTTGATTTTTTGAACCCAAATTAGGTTGGATTTTTTGAGAAAATATTTTTTCTTTCTTTGCACATGTTTTTATTTGAAAAATATTAGGAAAATACTGTTTCCTTTATTTCAAGCAATTTTTTATTTTGTTTTCCATTTTTGTGGTATTTTTAGGGTTTGACATCCACCCTTATAAATACTGAACTCTTTTCACAAGATTTGTATTACCGAAATATCGAATAATTGTATAAGCACAGTTATTATATTTGTTTTCTCCATATTAGTTAATTAAATAAAATATTCTGTCCCTTTGCTAATTAATTATTTTGCCTCTTATTTTGTTGTTTATTTGCGATCATATACTTCATATCGTGTCATATATATTATCTCGATCCGTTTTATTTCCCAACAAGTGATATCAGAGTTATTGGTTGTGATTTGTTCAAAGTTTTTGTTATTGATGGCAGGCTTGAAATATGAAATTTCGTTATTGGATCGCAATACAAGAGTTTTGTTATGGCAAGTGAAGATGCAAGCTGTACTTGCGCAAATGAATTTGGATGATATGTTGTTAGGATTCGACAAAATGCTCACAACTTGGACGACGGAGGAGAAACAACGGAAGGATTGGAATGCACTTTCATAGATCCATCTTCATCTCTCTAACAATATTCTTTAGGACGTTTTGAATGAGAAAACGGCAGCTATGTTTTGGTTAAAGTTTGAGCAATTATGCATGACTAAAAGTCTAACAAACAAATTGCATCTGAAGCAAAAGTTGTATTCTCATCGCATGATTGAAGACGGAGCTTTGGACGATCATCTGCTTGTGTTAAAGGAGATCATCACTGATTTGGAGACTTTAGAGGTAAAGTATGATACAAAATATTTGAGCTTAATCTTTTTGTGTTCGTTACCCGCTTTGTTTACTTCGTTTAGAGACACGATATTGTATAATCGTGATACTCTCACTATCGAAAATGCGTATGATGCCTGTTTTCAAAAGAGGAGATGAAGAATCTGGTTGGATTTGAGGTCAGAGATGGTGAAGGCCTTATTCTTCACGGTGATCGGACAAGAGGTAAGTTGAGGTCAAATTTCAGTAATCAAGTTTGTTATTATTGCAAGAAGAAATGACACATTAAGAGGGATTTCGACAAATTGCACAACAAAAGTAATTTGATTGCAAATCATGGGAAGCAATCAAATATTTTAGATGAGACCAATATAGTTGAGAATTATTTGAGTAATGGAGATGTTTTGACGAATTCTGACGTAGAATCCAAACCTGACGATGAGTAAATTTTGGATATAGCTTGTGCGTTCCATATATGTCTCAATCAAGATTTGTTTTAAACGTACGAAGCGGTGACACAAGGTGTTCGTTGTCATGGGTAACAACGAACCTTGTCTAATAGTTAGTATTGGTAGAGTTAGATTGAAGCTAATGGATGAAACGTAGAATACTTGATTACGTTTGACATATTCCAAACTTTAAGAAGAATCTCATTTTATTGAGTATTCTTGATTCAAAAGGATACATGTTCTCTAGAGGAGGTGGAGTCTTAAGGGTTCGAAAGGTGTTCGAGTTGTATTGGAGGGGGACCAAAAAAGTCACAATTATATATCTTTCAAGGTCGAGCATAATTTGTGAAGAAAAATCAGTATAGATTTAGTACCGTAGTGGAGATTCAGTTTTGTTCTGTACCTTTGGGATTTGGTTCGGTGTCTATATTGAAAAGTAATACTCAATCGAGTTTGGAGGATGTGGGTAATTCCGTTTTCCCACCTTTACATGCGGTTCCATTGTATTCAATTGCTAGGGATCTATACCCATTAGAGATAGGTACGTAGATAATGATTTGGTTGCACATGCTTTTAGCGTTTTTGAAGGTGTTGCGACTAGCTAGGGGCATTCTATGAAAGCATTGCGAGTTGATTCTGCTACAGGGTGTGCTTTGACACTGTTTGATAATTTCTAATTCTTTGTGAATTATGGGAACTCGGTGTTTGGGTTTATGTATTCGTGTTGGATACTATGGAAGATGAGGAGTATTTTGGTGTTGAAAAAAGTCTGGTTCTTGTTGAAAGTTCGAATTTTTTGTTGCAATCGGATTTATTTTTTCAGGTGGAGAAATCTTAGAGATTTGTTTGTTGCATCAGAATTTGTGTCAAGTGGATATTGTTGGATTTTTTGACCCAAATTATATTGAAATTTTTGAGAAAATACTTTTTCCTTCTTTGCATGTGTTTTTATTGGAAAAATATTGGGAAAATATTGTTTCCTTTATTTGAAGTGATTTTTTATTTTGTTTCTATCTTTGTGGTATTTCTAGGGTTTGGCATCTACCCTTATAAATACTAGATTTTTTCACAAATTTTGTATTATTGAAATACAAAATAATTGTATAGACATGGTTATTGTATTTGTTTTATCCATATTAGTCAATTGAATAAAATACTCTGTTCATCTATCAATTAAATATTTTGCCTTTTATCTTGCTGTTTGTTTGCGATCATATACTTCATATGATGTTATATACTACCTCGAACCATTTTATTTCCCAACACTCTATGGTGAAGGTGCTTAGGATGGTTCAGAAACGAAGATATCATCTACGTACTATATTTGAGAGTATGCTAGTTAAATCAATTCATATATTAATATGGTAGTCTAGTTAAAGTAATATACTACTACCTAGTTAATTACTATACTGCTACCGTAAAAGAACAAAAGGACATATTGAAAGATTCTATTCTTTTCTTATCAAAAGATGCCATGCCACGACATTCCATTCTCCAGTAAATGTAATCGTGTAGTTGTGTTGTTTCAAGTCTTTTGACTATTGTTTTCAAGTCCAGTAAATATATTCCTGCAGTGGAATCATCTCTATGGTAAAGGTGGTTAGGCTTGTTACGAAAGGAAGATATCCTCTACCTACTAAATTTGAGGATAATACCATTCGTGTACACTTTTTTCTACAGAAAATGCAACGGAATTTATTTATTTATGTGAAAATCTTGTAAAACGTTTGTGTTGGGGAAGAGACGTTATGTATACCTATGCATAAACTCCAATATTGTGTTGCATATTTATATTCTTGTAGTTGTATAGTTTCAATTCTCTTGATTATTCTTTTCATGTCATTGGTGCAATGATTTTTTATAATGTTGGTGGTGTGAGGGATCAGGAGGTGTATTGGGACATTCCAATTACGTTGGCAACTCCATAGCATCCTCATCATATGCTCCCAACCATTTGTTAAAATAAATGAAAACATGAGTCATAATAGAGCGTACAAGCCGAACCAAAGGAAAAACAATCGAGAGCTAACAGAACCTATAGTTTGGGCATCACGACATATCCAAAGATACCAAACTAGAACAAAAATTTGGAGCATAATTCCACCACGTATGAGTCCGTAAGTGGAAAGTATGCTTGGACAGTGAGTCTATAACCTAGTTACCCTCTTGATACAAGTGTGAAACCCCTAAAATGCAGGGGGTTAATATAGTGCAATTGCCTTGCTATTAATTAATTTTACAAGGATTTACTCGACTTAATATTAGAAATTGTATAAAAGCCAAAGTTAGTGGTGGGAATTTTGACCATTACTGTAGTAATCCATCACTATCAACGAACCTATGCGAGCCTGTGCTACTTTCAGTGAACATTTTTTACACTAAACTAGTAGAGCTGTTAGAAAATCTATGGGCCATCTAGAAAAATGGAAAATAGATTGTGGTTTCAGGGGAATGGAACATGGAAATAGGAGATAGCATCCTATCTAAGGGATGCGATCCTCCCTGAAAATAAAGAAAAAACAAGAAGGATATGTATAAAGGGTGCTAGATATGTATTGCAAGATGGTGTTCTATTCAACTGTGGGTACACAATCCCTTCGCTTCGATGCATTGATAATGATGAGGCATTGTACGTACTAATGGAATCACAGGGGTAATTGCGGTAATCATGCTAGCGAACATCTTTTGTCACAGTAGGTACTGAACTAGGGGCTATTATTGACGAACCATGAGAAAAGATGTCATGGATTTCACTAAGAAAAGCGAGAAATGTTAAAATTTAAAAGTTATACTTTGCCAACCATCTCAAGAGTTAATTACAACGCTAGTCCATTGCCTTTTGTGAAGTGGAGAGTTGCCTCACTAGTACCCAGTGGCTGATTCAGCACCCGACGAGCCTCGGTGGCCGCGTGTGCTGATTCGCTGGGAAGAGTTTTCTTTTGTTGACAATGAATAAACATTTTAGATTATATACCTAGTAATTTGTTTTATTTTCAAATATATTTCGTGTAGCTCAGCTGGTTAGAGCTTGTTATTCATAAGGGAAGTCTTAGTTTGAAATCTCTTTCTTATCAATTTTATTGTGAAATATTTTTAATTCTATAATTCTAGCCAAAATTAAATGGGATATGGAGATTTGAACCCATGGCCTCTCCTTAGACTATTGAAACCTTGACCATTGTGGCACTTGTTGAATTTGATACCAAATTTGCCAGAATAATATATATCATATTTAGCGGTTTTAATGCAATTGTAACATTCGAACCCGTGTTCTTCTTTTGAATTATACAATTCTTAGCCACAATATCATTTGGTGAATATTGTTAATTTTTACAACAAAATTATATATGTTCAGTTTGAACAAAATAATTGTTATATTTAAATTTTAGACCTTGTTTGATTTTTTTTTTTTAAATACATTTCTCTCTATTCTTTTAACCGCACATTTTCAATAAAATAATATTACATGTAAATTCAAAAATTTTCCTTATTTTTAACCACACATTCTCCATTAAATTACTATTCCAAAATTCATTTTTTTTTTGTAAAAAATTAGCATCAAACGGAGCTCTTAATATTTTATTGCTGACAACAGTCGACAATCCATGACCACCTGTATTGACTCAAAATCCTGAGTCCGCCACTAGTTGTACCTTTGCCCATGGGCACATCTAACCTGTGGTTCATGATCGTTATAATAGATACCTACAAGTTCATTTGGAAAAACATTATTTGTTAATTTTGAATCTCGATTTATATTGTTTCAAACGATGGCACACAATTTCAAGGAAAAAGGTTGAAATCGTAGTACGAAGAGTTGGGAATCCACAAATATTTTTCCCCAACATATCATGCTCAAACTAAGTAATAAGTGGAAGCAGTGAACAAAACTCTAAAGAGCATTCTAAAAATAAGCTCGATTCTATAAAAGGATTGTAGGCTAACGAACTGCCAAAGTTTTTATGGGCATATCACTCTATCACAAGAACTACCATAGGAAAACTTCTTTTTCATTAACCTATGGAGTCAAGACCATGATATCTGTGTCGCTAAAGGTTAATTATTGTCGCTAAAGTACTATAGCGACTAAATAACTGGGGTCGCTGGCTGGTCGATAATTCATCGTCGGTGAAACTTTCCAGCGACAAATAAAGTGTGGTCACTAAACATATACTTTACATCGACCAATAATTGGTCGCTAAAAGGTTAAATCGTATTGATTGATTCATCGTAGTGAACGTCTTTTGCAACCAATCTCGTGGTCGGTAAATGTTAACTTCTTTTGCAACCACAGTGTTAGTCGCTAATAGTTAACATCCAGCGACCAAATTGTGGTCGCTAAAGGAAAAATTGGTTGATTTTGCACCCTTTTGCAACCAATCTTTGGTAGGTGAACATTGATATCAACCTTTTAATATCCAATACTTTTTATTCTTGCTAATATTTTATCCAATATTTCAATTTTCAAAAGCCCCAAAGGCAGTTGAAAGTAACAATTTCGATAATAAAAAAATAAATAAAAATTAAAAAGAAACATATCGCTACAGAAGTAAAATTGTATCGCACATATTAGAAGTATTAATAGTCTATACATAACCCTAAATGACTAATATTTGACCAAAAAAAGATAAATTGTAATTTCAACACTAGATTGAGTTGTCATGTTTACATCGAGATGTAAAAGGCATTGAGATAGGAATGTGTAATTGCTTAGAGTGTTGTCCTTGCCCACGAGGAGATGGGCTTCCATTGCTTGAGTTTGCAGGAATAGCAGGTGACGCATGCTTCGACTTTCTCTTTCTTCTTCACTCGACTCCTTAAAGAATCTGACCAAACACCATGGCACGTTCGATTAAGTCAATAAAAGGGGAAAACAGAGAGTAATTGAAATTCATTAAGGCATTTGAGACTATTTTAATTACTTGGCAAGGCCTTTTAGAGGAACATTGTCCCTGTCGTAGTACGCATACATGAAGTGAATAGAAGAAGATGATACTAATCCAATTCTTTGATCAGCTCCAATTCTTTTAACATTGTAAGACACGAACTCCACCACTGCCAGCTCCAATCATAAACAAATCAAAGTCCTTGTGAGTCTCCTGCCCATCAGGAATGCCTAGCTTCCCATCAAAAAGCATCTTCCTTGCCATAATGTTATATTATACATAAACAAAATCCACAGGCAAACAGTAAGAGATCACCATATCATGTAACAAGCTCTTTCACAACCAAAAAAATCGAAAGAAAATAAAACGAAGACTCGATCAAAAGTAACCTTGAACATATCAATTGAAGATATCTTTTGGTTGGGAATGGAGATATCCCATTCACATATCAATTGAAGATATCTTAATAAAAGTTTGAATAAGAGATAGTGTGTCCTCCAAAATACTATCATATGACCAGGTTGATAGCTCAATATTCTCCAACTGATCATCATCCAAATATTAAAGTACAATATTTTTTATACATGACCTGCCTAGAGGAAAGCAACCTTGCAGTCCATCCCTCAATTTCCTAGCCAACAACATATATATAATGAAAGTTCTCTGAGGATGATAATGATGCACATCATAGCAATAGATAAACCTCCTACAATCAGGCAATCCAATACATTAACTTGGTACCTCAATTTCTCTGTCACCTGCAAGAGCTAGACAACGACCATTAACTTTTGGTTTGACCTAAAGTCATAATATGCATGGTTGAAACATTCAAACAATTGAACAACCAAAAGCAAAGAAATTTCACTTTGAAGCTCACACCTCTTAATATATGCTTTTCTCAGAATAACTTGTAGACATTCCCACATTCAATAAAATTTATATAAAGATATAACAGAGCTTTCTCCAAACCACAATTTCTCTTTGATTAAATGGAGAAAAATATTGAGAAAGTTAAACAAGTGAAATTTTACCATAGTCAAATTATTACAAACCTAGAATTGACTAAATAAAGAGGAATAGAAAAAAAAAATGAGAGCAAGAGGAAATCAAAACAAATGGTTCCTCAAACTAAATCTAAAAAATGGCATCCTAGATTGGGATAAAAAACAGGAAAAAGTTTTGAAGACATTGTAGAAAAATTTCCCCTACCAAAAGAACAACAAAGTTTAAGACCAAAGGAGTATGCAGATAACAAAGCACAAGGAAATGAAAATATAAATATCATCAACTATAAGAAACTTGACAAAAACTTGATAACACCATAGCTCGTTTGAGCTTTATGTTTTCCCCTAACGAATAAGGCTCATTCAACCTGTTCTTCCTGTCTTATCAACCTCCTCTGCTCTGTGGCTTGAAGAGCATTGACAAGCTCAGACAAGGATATAATAGACAGATCCCTAGAATCTTCAAGTGAGGAGATCTTGGCTTCAAACTTTTCAGGTAAGCTAATCAAGACCTTCTCTACTACCATTTTATCTGGCAAATCATCACTTAGCAGCCTGATTTGATTCATCACCTTCGTCAACCTATCAGAAAACTCTTTTACAGTCTCTGACTCCTTCATTTTCAGGGTTTCAAACTCCCTTCCCAGATTCAATACTTGTATCTGTCTTGTCTTCTCATTGCCTCGGAATTCTTCCATTAATCTATCCCAGACTTCCTTTATAGTTTCACAGGTTATGATCCTTGTGAAAATCGCATATGAGACAGCAGATTGAATACAAGAAAGGGCTTTAAACTTCTTTGCAACCTCTTCAGTATGTTGCTTCAGCTGTGTAATAGTGGGATTTGCTCTCAGTGGTAGAGGTTTAGCTCCTGTTTCTGTGATTTCCCATAGATCGTAGGCTTTCAAGTATGCCTTCATCTTTGTAGCCCAGAAGTCATGGTTTTCTCCTGTAAATATTGAAGGTAATGGGGCTGTGAAACAACTGGAAGCCATTACGCACACACACTAGTCACTAGGCTGATTTTACTAAAGGTTTCTTACTGTTTTTCTCTCAAGTTTCTACCTTACTTTCTTTGCAGTGTGTTCTAATGCTAGAGGGCTCTAATACCACTGATAGAATATACAAAGAAGAAGAAGAACTTAGATTTTCATAGAAAAAATGATAAAACCGGTTGGAGCCATACATATACAAAACCATACTTCGAACCATAACTTTCAACCTACTACCACTCACTTTGTTGGACAGCATATCTAGTACTATATTGGACCATACTTTGCTAGACTTTAAACATATAACATAAAGCAAGAGATAAGTACAACAAAACATAGACTTATGATAACAAAAGTATCAACTTCAAATGTCAATAGTAAGAGGGTCTAGATTGTGTATGAGAATTTTGGAAAGGATTTTATACTTGGGAGTCAGCCTAGAAGCAAGCAGGATGATCGAATTAGAAGGCCACACTTTCCCAGTTAATTCTATGGCCACATCATTAGTGGTTAGATCATCATCATTCTCAACAACAACCTCATCCATTCCTAGCCAGTCCTTTAACACAGACGGACTAAAGGACACTAGTCTCTCCCTCACATATATCCTCCACCTACATGGATTTCCAGTTGTGCCAATATTCTTAGGAATGTTTGAGGAAAATCCTTTCACAATTGTTTCATTAAAAACTCCCTCAAATGTCAACAACTTTTCCCATTTATGAAATCCAATGATCCTACCCAACATCACAAAGTCCTCTAGAACGACCTTAAATTCCTTAATAACCCTATGGTGGACAGTGTTAGTGACAAATAGGGTTTCATTAGCCTCTGTAAGAAAGTAGCAATTAAATGGACTCATTGAGTTTCGACCTCTAGTAAATGTGTCAAACCTGAATAGAGATGGATCAGATGCGGGTGTTCCCAAAACTCTTTATGCACCACGGGGAGTAGGCGGTGCTGACTTGCCAACTGGAGTAGTAAAGTTCTCTATAGCCTTCTACTTACCTTCCTCAGCTTTAGTGGCCCTTTTCTTGGTGAAGAGGTATTGTGATGCAGAAGCAGAACTATCAGTTTCTTCGGCTGAGAGATCTTTATCAGACGGCACAAATTGAGACCCAAATTTCTCAGTATCCTTAGCAATGGGAGGTTCATTACGCTAAAAAGTTTTCGTACTGGGTTAGGTCTAGTCTCCCTAACATCAGGGTTTGCACTGTTGTTTCCAGAAACCTTAGACCCTTGATAGGTGTATATTTCTTCTTTGATCCCTTTCTCTTCAGTTAAATCACTCTTATGGTCAGATAATTGCACTCGTTAGCTAATGTAGTTGCTGGGCTCGTTCTGCTGCATCTTCTTCCATATAAGAGGTGGTGTGAGTGTGCTTTCCTTCGAGTTTTCAACAATAGCCACTTCAGGGACTTGATTAAGAGGCACAATGGTCGTTTCTTTCTCAAAATCTGGTTGACTAGGTTCAGTCTGGGTTTCGACTGTAAGAACACTAGGGCGACATTGTCACATACTTCGCCTTATCGATTTTCTCCCAGACGACTCTGCTACACTAGTTAGCACTTTTCTCTTTGTCATGTTTACTTGAAAACAAACACTACCAAGCCAGATGATCAAGCGTGAAATCTCGAGGAAAAAGAAGGTGAATGGTGTGCCCTAATATCATCAATGGAATAGGAAGATACATTTTTTTTATAATTGCACAAAGGTAACTGCTAAATGGAACGTGCAAAGGAAAGTTATACAATTTATGGCAAACTACCCAAAACCAGTTAATAGATTTCACCACAACCCATATTTTTAGGCATAATCGATTCCCATTAGCCCTTTTTTTTATTTATGTATGTAGGCATGATTAATTTCCCAAGACTTAGACTGTTAATTGACATTCTGCAAATAAGCCCACACGTGTCAATCAAAAAAATTTGGCAATTTATACAAAATTGAAGCAATCACAATATTTTGGGACAAATAACACAATCAGATCAGTTCCATAATCAGCTCAAGATTCTTAAAGTAAACATGGAATCCATCCCGATGTTTACTCACAGTCAATTAATTTCTCAGATTCAAACGTAAGCGTGTGATAGAACACTTTAGACACAATTAATCATGAGTCACATCCCAACCAAGTTGAGCACTTTCAATGACTACGTACAAAAGTGTGTTTCAAACCAGCCATCATTTGATAATGACTCCTTTAGATAAAAAAAAAAAAGTGTGTGTGCCTGACTAGAGCATCTATACAAGTTTTTTTATTTGTTTTGCGTGTTCATGTGATGACTTTTTCAAATTTTTTTTAAATCACAGTTTTTTCAATCCATGGAGTTGACTTTCACATAGCCATATGGGTAACTTTTCTCTTATGATTTATATTCATTATCAAGGACAGTTTCACTCGTCTATGGTGGTATCCCTCTCCTCCAATAAACATGTCTGTTTACACATCATATTACGGTGCCGAGAGACATATATACTGACCATAGGTCTACACCTTTACATATGTCACCTTCAAATGCCTACCTAATCAGTAAATAGTCACAACAATGTAGTCAAAACATCCTAATGTTCTAGTTATTTGTCAATAATTTACCATAAGTTAAAGTGAGCACACTACACTGAGTGGAGATTTCAAATATTATCTTAATGACCCCAAAACAATCAGAAATTCACATCTTATGACAATTTCAATAAAAACCACAATTTTCTTTTTGATTTTTCTAGTTGTTTTATATTTTTTTTTGTTGGTATATAAATAAATGCAACATATCTAAAGATAACGTGAACACACAAAATGAAAGATTATGTACAGCAACACAATTTTTACTGCATCATTCATATGCCCAAGGCTTTTCGAGAGTTTCAAACCTAATAGTATATAAAGCCTTAGTGAGTAAATCACCCAGTTGCCCTTAAGTAGTTATGTGTTCTAGAATGACTATTTTTCTTTCAACTATATCTCTAATAAATTGATGTTGTATATCAATGTGTTTAGTTCTAAAGTGTTGAGCAGGATTTCTAGAGATATTTATCGCACTTGTGTTGTCGCGGAACATAGTAAAAGAGTCTTGTTCAATACCATAGTCTCTTAGCATCTACTTCATCCAAAGCAATTGTGTGCAGCAGCTATCGGCGGTGATGTTCTCAACTTCTACCCTAGATAAGGAGATATAATTCTATTTCTTGCTTAGCCAAGAGATAAAATTGTTCCCCATGTAAAAGCATCCTTCAGATATACTTTTATGTCATGAATGTTTCCTGTCCAATCAGCGTTTATATATCCTACAAGATGTGAATCAGAGTCTATAGTGTACCATAAACCAAAATTAGAAGTACTATTAACGTATCTTATGATTCGTTTAACAGTTACCAAGTGAGACTTCATTGGTTTAGCTTGATATCGAGCACGAACTCTTACGCTGAATGCAATATCAGGACGGCTTGTAGTCAGGTGTAGTGGACTACCTCTCCTGCTCATGTACAGACTTGGATCGATGCCATTGCCCTAGTCATCTCTAATGAATTTCGAAGATGTCGCCATGGGAGTCCTAACTGACTTGGACTTTCGAGACCAAATTTATTGACCAGGTTCTTCCCATACTACCTGAGAGATAAAGATTCCAGTATTTACTTGTTTAACCAGCAAACCTAAGAAATAGTTTAGTTCGCCAATCATACTCATTTTGAATTCACTTTGCATAAAATTGATAAACTCCCTGGATTTTGTTTCGAAGGTGGACCCAAATACAATGTCATCAACATAGATTTGTGCCATAATTAGATCGCTCTTTAGGCGTCTAATGAAAAATGTTTTATCACTTCCACCTCTCGTATATCCCTTTTCAAGTAAAAATGTGGTAAGTCTTTCAAACCAAGCTTGAGGAGCTTGTTTTAGCCCGTACAATACCTTTTTAAGTTTAAACAAATGTTCTGGTCGATATGGGGTCAATAAATCCTTTTGGCTATTTGACATAGGCTTCTTCATATAGATTTCCATTTAGGAATACATTTTTAACATCCATCTAAAATAATGTGAATCCCAATTGGCGAGCTGTAGATAACAGGATCCTAATAGATTCAAGTATAGCAAAGGTCTCTTCAAAATCTACTCCTTCAATTTGGGTCTATCCTTGTGCTACAAGTCGTCCCGTATTCTTAAAAATGTTGCCATACTCTTGAGATTTATTTTTGATGATCCATTTGGTTCCAATAACATTTGCATATATTGATCTAGGCACTAACTCCCAAACATTATTTTGCTCGAATTGAGCCAGTTCTTCCTGTATAACACCCATGATTCATCATTTAGAGCTTCAAACACATTCTTTGGTTCAATGTGAGATGTGTAACACATGTTTTCGAGTTCGGTGGCAAGTCTTCTTCTAGTCACCATTCCGTTTCCACAATCCGAAAGTACAATATCGAGAGGATGAGCTTCTAAATCCAGGTAGGTTGTTGTTTCCTTCTTTACTGTTCAGTGTCCTCTTCTTCTATTGAGTCTACACCTGCATTGTTCAATTTAGATTCTTCAAGTCTAATTATTCGAGGTTCTAACTAACTATCATTTTTAGGTTCTGCTATGCTGATTTCCTGAACATTCTATAGAGTATCAGTATGTTTGTCCAATACTCTGATCTCGAGTTTCAACGAATAGGAAGAGTAATCATTACTATCATCAATTTTAACATTAGTCGATTGTATAACAGTTAAATTCTCATGTTGTACACTCTGCAGGCTCGATTGTTCTCAAAATACCCAATGAATAGCCATTCGTCACTCTTAGAATCAAATATTCCATGTCATTCAATACATAGCACTTACTTCCAAAGACGTGAAAGTAGTGAATGTTAGGTTTTCTAGTACCTGTTCTTAAGGAGACACGATTCCGGATGTAGCAAGCAATATTAATTGCCTCAACCCATAATTTAACTAGAAGTTTCTTATTGTTTAACATTACTCTAGACATTTTCTGTAATGATCTATTATTCTTCTCGACTACACCATTCTGTTTCAGGGTTTTAGAAGGAGAAAACTCATGAAAAATACCATGCTTTTCACAAAAATAAAAAAAAGCTGGCATTCTCAAACTATTCCTCCTAGTTTAATCTATTCGTGATGTTTTTCAATAGTCAGTGTTTTATTTAAATAGGTAAACCTTCCAAACACATTAGATTTTTCCCTTAGCAAAGATATACCCTTTTCCACCAAAACATTTAGTTTGTATAGGTCCCATCAAATCCATGTAAAGTAATTCAAGATAGTGGGTAGTAGTAAGAAACTGACTTTGTTTTTGAATTGTTCTATTCTGTATACCTTTTAGGCATGAACAACACACACCCTAAGGCCTTTTTGTGAGTTTAGGAACTCCTCTTACAGCTTCAAGTTTGGTAAGTTTGACAAGATCTGCACAGTTCAAATGTCCCAAAAGTTTGTGCCACAAATCCATGCAATCTGAGTTAAAGACATGAAATGCAATATCGGATTCAAGCAAGTAACATTTATCATGGGACCTGTTACCACGCAAACTTTTGTGAACATATCAATAAGGTCTCATCACACAATTGACTTATACTAGTTAAATTAGCTTTCAAGTCCAAACATAAAGAACATTTTTCAAGTTAGGTGATTTATTTTATTTTGATTGTACCAACTCTTTCAATTCTACTCTAGGCACCATCCCCAAAAGTAACCATTCATCTTGCATAACTCTTGTATTCAGTTAACATAGCGTGATTTCTAGTCATGTGTTTGGAACAACAACTATCAAAATACCAGGAGCTAGGTACAATAGATTTATATGCAACATTAACCATGTAACATCTACGATTACTTTTTGTGTACCAACACTTGCCTTATTTTAGTCCTAGGGTTGACTTTCAAGGTGTCAGTTAGCAAATGAATTTTCTTAGCATGTTTCAAGTTTTTGTGTGTTAGGCAGTGATGATAGGTGTGTCCATATAGATTACACATGTCACATATGATCGGGTGTTGAAGCGTACCTGAGCGAGATTTCTCCAGTTTACCTGGTCCTATGTTCCAAACAGGATTTTTCGAGGTGGTCAAAACCTGTTGTGGAATGTTTGTGCAAAGATCTGTCATGCTGGTGGTGGTTTTGTTCGAAAGTTTGACTGCTATTTCTGATGATTGACTTTGTAATTTTTCAGATCCCATAGTGGCTTTAACAAACATTAGTTGAGTAGTATACTACCTTCTCATTTCCTTCATCTTCATATCCCAGACCAACTTTGTCATTTGGGGATCTTTCGTAGCTGTGTGTTTCGCTCAGATGTGTCAAGCCAATAGTTAGCTGCCTGAATTTTTATCTGACATGTTCTAGCTTGGTTTGAAGTTTTAGCATTTATTTTTCCTTCTCACTTATGACTTTGAGTAAGTTTTCTCTTTCGATTGCAACTACGAACTTTTCTTCTTCAATGTATTCCATTATAGCGAGAAGAGGTTATTGCTTTCTTCTTTAGCTTCCAGATTGCCTTTCAGAATTTTGCATTTTGCAAATTTTTTTTAGGTTCCAGTTGAATTTGCATTCAGTTGGTTTTGACCTGCACATGACAATAAGTTCGTATCAACAATCGGTTGAAGATTTGCTATTAGAGAAGTTATCCGATTGTCGTTAGTCTTGTCCTTCTCCTTTGAAATTGACTCTTTGTCTTCATCTTCACTCCATGTTACGTTCATAGCTCTCTTGTCCTTTGATTTTTTTAAAGTGTTTGGACACTCAGTCGCTATGTGCCTGAACTTTTCCACAGATGACATAGGGAGTTGCTTATAGTTTGCAAAGAAACTTCTTCTTTTGAGGTGATTAAGTTCTTAAGCTTCTTTCTTTGTGATTGTTTTTTAGGAATTTCTTAAATTATTTAGTGAGCATTGCCATCTGCTCATCATCTTTTTTCTCTATCTCAACCTCCTTGACTTTAAGCATGATCCCTTAGTCTTTTTCTTTCTTTGTTCTGTGAAGGTTTACTTAATAAGTCATCAAGGATTCTACCAATTCTTCCACCTTCATACTTTCCATGTTCTTGCTTTCTTCAATAGTGATAACTTTTGAGTGGAACCTATCAAGTAGTGATATGAATTTTTTTTTACTATTTTGCTTTCAGATTATTTCTTTCCCAATGTGTAGGCCGAGTTAGTGATGTCACTTAGTTTTGCATTGAAATCTTTGAATTGCTTATATTCTCTCATGGTGGATTACTCAAATTTGAGCGTCAGCATTTGTAGTTTAGAAGACTTCACTGTAGTGGTTCCTTCATGAACAACTCGTAGTATGTTATATGCCTTTCCAGCCACCTTGCAATTAGAAACCAAACAAAATTGAATAGCGTCTATGAATGAGAAAATGGCATTTAATGCTTTAAAGTTCCAACTAGCACTGTTATAATCAATAGTCGCCCATTCATTTGCTCGTTTTTGTCTTTCTTTATCTTTTCAGTTATAGTGGGAGTTTTGTACTCATACACAATTGAGTTTCATGCTTTCTCATCTAAAGATTGGACATAAGCTTGTAGTCCAATTTTCCAATATGAATAATTAGTCCCGTCTAAGACAAGAGGTCTAAACGGGGCACTGTCCATAACTAGGTTTAATGTGGATCTTACTTTTAAAAAGTAAACCCGCTCTGATACCAAATACCTAAACCTTGTTAATTAAACAGCTCGTCTCTATTATTCATTATAGCCAGAATATGCCAATCAATCCGAACTTCCAACATGTAGTTTTACGTACAATTATGACTGAAGCGAGTCAACAGATTTATGGTTTGCAAATAATAATCTAGTGTAAGATTAAGTAAGGAAGAACACAGTTATGGCATGAAGAACTAATCCATTAATCAAGATAGAAAAATACAATAGTCTCGGTTTAGTAATATCACAAAATTAACTAAAATAATTAAAAGCAAATAAAGAACAATTTCCTCATTTTTTTTTACTCATTTAGTCTCATTGGAGAAGTCGAATCAAACTCTCCGGTCTTGAATTTATCACCACTTCACTACTGCATTCGGTCGCAATCACCACTTGGATTAAGATTCACCAACCTTAACTTATGCCAAGTGGCTTGATCGTTGAACAATTATATCACTCATGCTAGGGTGTGTTCTCTTCAAATATGACTGAAGAACTCGCTAAAGTAGGTCATGATGCTTCCGAACATCAAGCTGTAGGTTCGCCAAGTGTATGAAAATTTTATGTCAAAGCTTGTTCGATTCTTATTGTGCCTCTTCACTTATATAAAGATTTCCACAAGGCTCGAACATCTCTTACCTGAAATAATAACGTTATGCATGGTAAGAATCACATAAGATATGGTTCATATGGTCTATAGTTGAATTAAGGACAGATTTTATATGCTAATATAATATTTTCTTCTTTTAAGTATTTGACCAATCGACCTTGTCCAAGATGATAAGTAAAAATTTCTGAATATTCTGCTTTAAGGTAATTAAGAGTTGCACCTTATTTAGGTTTTAGAAACCCTAAGGAAATCGCAGCTAGAATTTTACAAATCGATAGCACCGAGTTAGTTTTGACCGACTGCTTACCAGTTTATGGACTTCACTTTTGCACACGTTTTTGGATATTAAAAATCATTCTAATGTAAGTAAGCCAATAATAAAATATAAGTAAAAATATATCATATGTTTCACTTACAAACCTCAAATGATAAAACTTGACGAATTGAAAACATGAAATGTATTTAATTTTTGGGATTGCAGCTACAAATTTACATACCGGAATGCAACACGTGCAAAGGCCATATAAGGCTCACTTGATGCTTCCAACCAATTGGAATAACTTCAAATTGTGCCATTCTAGATTTCCCAGACTGTCTGCCACTAGAAACTGAGCTCCATAGCCTTAATATCAGCTACTGCATGTAGGAATCTACAATTGCACGTATTCTCAAAGGTATTTTCGTAATGTTTTTCCGATCTCTACATATTATTGCCAGTAATGTTGCTACTTAACTTCTGGCTAAACCCTGGTTATGCTTTAAGAAACTTTAATTACTAAGAGAATCTAAAATCGAGTACCGATGATAGGCGAGGCTCGAGTTCAAGTCTGCACAAAAACCTGTAAATCACGAGATTTCAGATATTTACGTTTATCTGCAATAGATGATAATTCTGTGTGTTACATCACATCACAACATAAGACCAAGCTCAACTTTAAATTTTAGAAAACCCAGAACTTGAGAAGCAAAATGTTCTCAGCCCATTTTGTTCGGACATACTTCAATACTGAGCAAAGTAAGAAATATAAAATGGACAAACTAAGAAAAGAGCGCAACTAACAATGTGAGAGACATTGGAACTTACAATTGATCGAAATTTTCGAAAGTTCCACGTCTCATGGACTTATCTACATTATAAAATTAAAAAACAATCAAGCCAATAATGTATGTTGTTAGGTATTTAGTGTTGGCGATTATGTGGACAAAAAGACTAATTTGTAACGTGTTGTAAAAGTCAAAGACCTTGGATGCAATTTGTACAAATTGGGTTATGAAATCTAGGGTTCGAGTATGAAAAGAGGGAAAACGCAGCTCCGTATTTTCGCTAGCTTCTTGCCCAATTGGCGCTTGAGCGGCAAAAGCAGATTGCCTATCGCCCGTATGTCGTCGAGCTTTCGTTCGAGCGACAGTACGTCGTTTGCCTGTCGCTGAGCCTTTACTAGAGCGACAAGTCGATCAGAAAAATCCTAATTTACTATTTTGAAGAATTTTTTCCAGTCCATTCAACCTAATTACACTCTTTTATAAATACCCAAGCCTATGCATGAATTGTGGGGTGATTATTCATTATGCTTATTCTCTAAACACATTCATATTATTCTTTGGAGATCCAAGAGCCTGTTCATACATTGATTACATCTTATCTTCTTGAGATCATACAACCACATATTTGAGAAAAACATCAAACCCATTGAATCCGAAAAACCACCAACTTTCTATTGGTCATAGAAATGTACTTTCTCAGTTGAATTTCAGAGGCTACAAGAGGTTGGAGAGGTTAGACTACAAATGCAGGAAAAACACAAGAACGTGGCATTCTTAGAATTCCACTTAGAAGAGACAATTGCAGAAGATCGGGAACTGGTGGGTTCAGCTGATCTTGGAAGTTACAAGAATTAGATCAGGAAGTCTAATGAAGTGGCTAGGCAGCATCTTACTGTAAATCTGTATTGTCTATAGTAGAGGTAACTGACTTAGTCGTAGAGTTTTCACCCAATTGGGATTTCTCCGTCATCATATCGGTGTTATTATTGCTTTCCTTATTACTGTGGTATTCGAACATATGATAATTAGACTTGTATACTTAATCATCTAGAAACAATTAAAAGTGACTTGTTACTTTTGATTGATTAATTCCGCACGTAGGGTCAAAACTAAAAACACATAAGTAACAACCATTCGGTAACTTAAAAGCCGTTAAATTTTTAATCCGTTAACTGTTAAGTGGTATCAAGTACGACATCCATTTTTTTAATTGGTATCAGAGCCCAAATTCATTTCTTAACCCATATTATCCGATGAGTAATTCATTATCCGTCCCGTCATATTTTGATGGCAGTAATTATGCCTACTAGAAGGTTAGGATGAGAGTCTTTTTAAAATTCTTGGATGAGCTGGCTTAGTGTTGTGAATGGTTGGGCTGCATCTAGTTCTATGGTTAATAATGAAGTAATCCCCACCCATGTTGCTAATTGGACTAGAGCGAACTTAGATGATGTAACTAGAACAGTAAAACCTTACATGCCATATTTATGGCAATATTCCCGAAAGAGTTTAGGCGAGTGTCTATGTGTAAGGTAGTCAAAGAGATTTGGAATATTCTACGGACCACACATGAGGAAACTCAGGCACTTAAGAACTCAAAATTACAGATGTTAACCACTAGATTTGAAGAAATTCGAATGAAGGAAGATGAAATCTTTGATGATTTTTATGCGAGTTTAAATAACGTAGTGAATTCTAGTTTTAACCTAGGTGAGAAAATACTTGAGTAAAAAATTGTTAGAAAAATTTTTAGAGCCTTACCTGAGAGGTTTAGACCTAAATTCATGGCAATAGCAGAGAGTAAGGACTTAGATTCCATTAAGATTGAAGAGTTGGTTGGATCTCTCCAGACTTATGAACTTACATTAGGTACACCTAGGATTGAGAAGTCAATTGTCTCAAACACCATTAGAGATGAAAATTCTGACTCTACCCATTCAGATTCTCCTAACGAAGATGAGTTAGCATACTTTGCTAAAAAAAAATTTAAAAATCTTAGGAATAAAAAGAAACCTAAAGAAAGACAGCGAGGTGATTCCAATGAGTCAGAAGACGATCTCAATTTATGAGATATCATAAATGTTGAGGTTTTTGCCAGAATAAGAAATCCACTTGTGAGGAAAGTGGAAAATATTTTATCTTTACTGCTATAATTAGGAATGAATCCTATAAGGGAAGTGAGAAGGCTGAGAACTTAAGTAGTGGTGAGAATTCAGAAGAAGATTCTGATAGTGATGATAATTTTGATAGTGAGAGAGATATTCATGAAATTTATGATAGAATCTATGAGGAGAACATTAAGATTCTAACAAAAAATAAAGCCTTAAGTACGAAGGTTATTGAAATTGAGTCAAAAAATGAGAAACTCGTAGTGTACTTTCAGGAATCTACCTAAACCCTGAGTGAGCTGAACTCCATGAATGAATAGTTAGATACCCAGGTTAGGAATCTCACTAGTGAGCTTGAGAAGACCTTTAGGAGAGCTAATGAGCTGGCAGTTGAAAATGAAACTTTAGAAATCCATGTTAAAAATCTTCTGAGCGATCTAGAGCATTCCAAGTCTCAACTTCTTGTCTTTTCTGGTGGTTCTATAAACCCAAATAACATTCTAGGAATGGACAAACCTGCTGGTAATAAAGGAGGTCTAGGATATAATAAAAATAATCATAATGTTGCTAGTACGTCCAAGACCACATTTGTTCGTGGTACTGACCAACTTAAATATGTGTCTAACCCTAAATCTAAGAATAAAGGATATGTAGGACAGATGCCTAGTAGATAGTGTAGGACCTCCCAACCTAGGAATAGATATCAATGATCTCATAACTTTAGTCCTATGTTTATCCCTATATATTTTCACTGTGGTGAATTAAGACACATAAGGCCTAAGTGTCTTCATTTTTCAGAACAGAAATAGAAATCAAAACTTAAATAGAAATAAGCATCCGGATTATGTTGGTCAGATTGACTTTCTTACTAATCAGGTAATAAATTGACCAAGTTAATAATACAGATGAATGAGAATATTCCTATCACTAGGAAGTTTCGGTAAAGAAAATTGATCTGAAAATGTTGAAATAGATCATGGTGCTCTTACAGTGAAGAGCATTTGCATACCTAACTGATTAGGTATTTTTGGTGCATGCTCGTATTTTTTAATTATGTGACATAATTTATACATGTATCATATTTGTTTATTTGTTTTCTAGGTAGAAAACTCGTGCATATCGTTTATTTTTATTTTTGTATGCTTGACATTAATTTTTTTGTATTTGGTGCATTCATGCTTTAAAAAAATGAAAATTTGAAAAATAAAAATTGCAGGAAATTGTCTTTACAAGCATAATATATAATATACTTGAATTTGTTTGTTGTAATCAAGTATGGGTTTAATTGATAAGTTGTAACATAGTTTTCATTGCTGACTTAGGTTATTATAGAGTATTCAGTATTGATGTCTTCGTGCATTATCTGTTATTAGTGGGACTCAATCGTTTGTGTGAGATTTGGGATGGCAATTACATATTAGTAAGGTGACTTTGAACATGAATTGACATTATTGATTAAACTCAAGCTCATGGCTATTCATGGTAATGAAAAACTTAATATCTTATTTTCTTTTTCGAAATCTATTTGACTCGGTCAATTAAGTCTGCGGGGTTTCTCATAATCGGTGCCTACGGTTAACAGACTTGGATTAATCGGCATAAAGCTCGCTACATGGGTCTTTTTAGTCGCTTAATGGAGAAGATCTTGCACTTAAAATGTGAAAAATAATAATAAGTTTAAAATATTAAAAGATGTGAAAATAAAATATGCTCAAGGTCGGAGGAGAAAAGAAAATATCCATACAAAATGAGCTTTTTTATAGGTTTTAATGTGTTTTAAACGGTTTGACTTTCATAAGTAGAGAAATACACTTATTGCCAGTAAAGTTTAGTATGTCATTTCTCACAAAATCAAGGTCGGAGTCCTACTTATGAAGGATTAGTGACACTTTACACATGTGGGAAGATTTATTTTATATTCATTATACTTGTGCATGCTAACAACTTCATTTTTGAGTTATTATATGTTAATGTTAAAAATTTTTAATTATTAGTCCATTCGTCATTTGTGATAAAAAGGGGGACAGCGTGAAGTAGTTAAGTAGTAAACGTTTTAATAAAAGTTCTGAATAGTGATGTAGTAAAAGTTTTTATAGGAGAATTTAAATTTTTGGATTAACATTAGTGTTACATCTCAATCAAGCTAGTGTTGGTATTATGTGTTTTATGATTTTATTGTTTCTTATATCACGGACTTTTACACTAGGTATTTGAGTTGTGAATTTCAGGGAACGAGTTTAATAAGGAATGCAAGAGATATCAGTTTGATGAAAGTTTGGTAGTTTAGATTTTATTTTTAGTTTTCCTTGACTTATAGTACAGTTTGGTAATAGAATGCTAAATGTGGAATTTGTTAGGTTTTTAGTATTGGCGATACTATGAACAAAAGGACTAATTTGTAACGTATTGTAAAAGTCAAGGACCTATGGTACAATTTGTACAAATTAGGTTATGAGGTCTAGGGTTCGAGCATTAAAAGAAGATAACACAGCGTCGCATTTTCGTTAGCTTCTCACTCAGTTGGCGCTCTAGCGGTAAAAGTAGATTGGCTTCGCCTGCATGTTGCTGAGCTCTCGCTCGAGTGACACTACATCCCTAGCCTGTAGCTGAGTTATCGCTCGAGCGACAAGTCGATCCGAAAAATCATAATTTGTTGCTTTGAAGTATTTTTTCTAGCCCATTCAACGTAATTACGCTTTCCTATAAATACCCAAGCCTATGCACGAATTGTAGGGTGATTATTCATTGTGCTTATTCTCTAAACACATTCATATTATTCTTTGGAGATCCAAGAGCCTATTCATACATTGATTCCATCTTTTTTTTTTTCTTGAGATCATACAACCACATATTTGGGAAAAACATCAAACCCATCGAATCCGAAACACCTACTTCCTATGTCATAGGAAGGTACTTTCTTATTTGAACTTCAGAGGCTGGTGGAGGTTGAGAGAGCTTGGACTACAAGCGCAAGAAAAGCCCAAAAACGGGTGTTTTTGGAATTTCACTTGGAAGAGACAATTCCAGAAGATCGGGAGTTGGTGGGTTAAGCAGATCTTAGAGGTTACAGGAGTTAGATCGGGAAGTCTATTGGAGTTGGCTAAGCGGCATCCTATTCTAAATATGTATTGTCTATAGTGGAGGTAACTGCCTTGGTCCCAGAGTTTTTAGCCAGACAGGGATTCTCCGTCATCATATCGGTGTTTATTATTGTTTTTCTTATTACTGCGGTATTCAAACATACGATAATTGGACTTGTACGCTTAATCATTTAGAAACAATTAAAAGCGACTTGTTGCTTTGTATTGATTAATTATGTACATAGGGTCAACACTAAAAAAGGATAAGTAACAACCATTCGGTAACTTAAAAGATGTTAAATTGATAATATGTGAACTGTTAAGTGGTATCTAGTGCGACATCTATTTTTTTTTCATATACTATCCCTTAATTAAATTTATATGTTTGTTTTCTACTATAACACTCTGTTACGAATTATTACGTAAATGACATTCTGTGCTTTACTTCTTAAATAACATTGTGGTAGCTCATAAATATTTGTTTACAATGTTGTTTTGGTTAATCGTGTTCCCATGGTCAAGAGACTGAACTTATTAGTTTCTTATGTCAACATATTACATGCGCGATGCAATAAGGAAGTTATATAAAGTAATTTTCGACAAATGCATTAGATATCTAGATACTGACACTAGTAGCCTGCAATTCTTGGTATAATATTGCATTTTTACCTATTACAACATCAGTAATGAAAATTATCGAAGGTGTACATTTATTGTAGGAAAACTTCTAAATGATTAATGTTTTATGTTGGACACATTTCAAAAACTCTCGAAATGGGTGACATGTTTAGTGTTACACCTTATTATATAAGGCTCAAGAAATCCTACATGGCAAACAAGCCTAGGGTCTCACACCCTGTGTCAAATGCCATGTAGATAGCTTGACCAAATTTGTAAACTGTCGAAATCAATGTGCGAAGGCCAAACCCATTGAATTGTGTCAACCCCCGTGGTAATAATCGGGTTTGCATCATGAGAAAACTGCTAAAGGAGCTCGACACAAAATCGTCTTTGAGAATCTACAGTATGTGATTGATGTGATAACCCACTATTGTCGCCGTCCTTCCCAGCAACAAAAGTCAAGTCCAAAGTCGCAAGCTAGGCATTATGGTTAATAAAACGGTATTAGCATTTAAGGCACATGATTGACGGAAATGACAAGAAGTCCCAGGTGTCGGGATGAGGCCAAGTGTCCCTTCATCTAATGACTTTTAATCGTCCTATTATACCATAAAAGCTCACATTTAGTGTCATTTTTAGGGCAATGCAAGTTTAAACTCTTAATACGTAACTTTACTATTTGATTATTCTCGTTACACATGCCAATGCCGACCTTCTTTTAGATTGGAGGCTCACGTCTAAAGCACTCCCACACTTTATATATTGATTTTCCTACTGACTTGATCGTCAGAGTACGTGTGGCCTACTCAATCAAGACCGAAGAAAGCCATGTGTGACTAACAGTTTGTCCAAGTGTGCAGGAATCAGACTTGCGTGGACATAGAGGCCTTGGGACCTGTTGGCCATGCAGAAGTACAAAATTTGTGGTAAACAGATTGACGCCATCAGTGGGAAACTACACCATAACCATGAATTTCCTTGTGGTGGAAGCTCTTAGTAGAATTGTTCAACAGAAATACCTCGAAGAAATACTCTGGTTCTTAAAGAAAGAACAAGTGAAGAAACACTAAGAGAGATGCCATTAGAAGTACTACATGGTATACCATTTGTTGTCACATCATGAGTTCTAGCCATTATGGCTCACATGCCAAGGATCAAGAAAAAGAGGCTTAAGAGAAAGAAGTTATTCGAATAAATGTTAATGTTCATTGACCCCACTATCACTATTGAAAATTTGGTGACACAACTGTGTGTTTAGCAAGAGAAGTAAAAGAAAATGACTGTAAATATGAGAAATATAGCCCAGCAAAATGTTGTCATACAACAATTACTTATACATATCTAAAGGCAAGCTGAATATAAAATGCCTCATCAGGACACACTCCAATAAGGTGGGGAAGAACATGACTCAGGGGCTCACTCTCAAAGGCAACAAAGGGAGCCTTGTCCTATTGAAATGCGGGTAAAGGTAGACATGTCCACAAATTTCACCTCTGGCAAACTCATTAGTGATCTACTTTAAAAGGAGAGAAAGTTCTCTCCGGAATATGCATAGGAGTGTGAGCCCCAAAGGTCCACTAGTGTCTTCGACATGATTGGTCCATCGGTGCCTAGAAATAGGCTTTAGTAACCATCATCTACAAAAAGGCAACAAGGCCATAAGCCCTAAGGGTCCCCTACACCTAGAAATAGGCATGAAGAAGGGACACTGCCAATTTGAGAAATCAAGTTGGTACATCACATCCTCCACGATACCAGGCTGTAGAAGATGATTCAGATAGCCTATGCCAATCTTTCAAATTAGTTGACGATTGTGAAAGTCTCCCATTTTTCCAGGATTGAGGAATGCCCATGTTTTTAGCCACTTTGTGCAACCAAAGATTCCTTAGTATGCAGGAAAGAGTGACCCGACAAAGCACCTTAACAATTACAAAACTCACATGAGCCTAAGGACAACTTCGCCGGTGTTGATGTGTAGAGTTTTCCACCTCAAACTTACGGGGGCTGTTGAGATATGGTATAGCCATATACCGATTAGAAACATAAGTAACTGACCAAACCTGAGAAGGTCTTTTTAGACCAATACTTGTGAAGTAAGGAATGAGAGGCCTCCATTTTAAGGCTGCAAGATATGAGGCAACAGGCAAGTAAAACCTTGAAAAGCTATTTAGCTCGGTTCACAGATGAGAAGACCTATTGTGAACAAGTTACTGACAGAGAGGCTCTCTCAGCTCTAAAAAGAGGCCTTAACATAAATACCCTTTTTTGGAGGGTTGTGTGAAATAAGAATCACACCTTCTATGATGCCCTGGTGAAGACGATGAGAAGTGAATTGTCAATGAGGAGTTGATAAACCATCACAACCGAACTTCTATGGGATTTACCATACCTCAAAGGTAGAGAAGAAGCACCGTCTCTCATTTCGTAAATCAACAATGGACTTAGGCTGGGCATACCATTGCCCATACTTTAGGACGAGCATTAGCAACTGCTACCCTAAATGTAGTGCTCTCTTTGGCATACAAAGAAGTTGGACCTAGAGGCCACCGAACCATTCCAAAGGTAGGGGAATGAACAGGAATAATGAGCCTAGAAATAGTTCCTACTACTCTTATCATCAAACTTACAGTTACAATACCAATAATTGCATGTCCAGACCATATTGCTCCGAGAAAACTGGCTTATACTCAGATAGGAGGGGCACCCAACATGCCCAATCGAGTACACCACATTTTGGAAGCGTTCAAGAGCCTCATAGGGATTAGACGAGGTGGACCCTAAGGAAGAATCTCCCAGACATAGGAGAGATGAAGATAGAAATAGATGCCCATATCAAGGAGATCGATGCTATCATTTGAGGCCCCATGATGAGGGAGAATCGAGAAATGCTCAGAGGAACTACACTAGAGAGGCCAAAAATCCTCTTTTGACTAGCTACTTAGTTAATAGCACTCATCGTGGAACCGACAACACCCACCTATAACGTTCACACGGAAAGATGATGCGGGTGTACACAATCCTCATTGCAACGCATTGGTGGTAAAATCCATTGTAGCGAGGAACGATTTCAAACTAATGTTGGTGAATAATGAAAGCTCCATCAACATCGTATTTTGGGCCACTTATGACAAGATATTGATAGACCATGAGCTTATCCCCATGACCGCACCTTTTATAGCTTTACTAGTGCTAGTATCGTTCTTAGGGGATGGGTCATGCTGACAATAAAAATGGGGTCGCCCCCCTTGATGGATCGTCATTTCATAGAATTCCTTGTTGTAGACCACATGTTAGCATATCATGGTGTTCTAGGATGACCAGCATTAAAGGAACTTTGGGTTGTCACTTCAATCCACCACTCGTATATGAAATTTCCTGCTGAACAAGGCATGCCATTATCACAGTCGATCAGATTGGATCAAGAAAGTACTATTTTAATACCTTAAGGAAGGCTGAACCTCGAGATGTTAACATGGTATTGATGGCCATTGAATTGCTAGATGCACCTAAAAATGGCAAATCCCTAAACAAGGGAAAGCCGTCGAAATAGTAAATGCCCTTACAAAAGGGACAACCCCTGCAGAAGGGGCTATAGATAAGAGTTTGGACCATCAATTCATAGATTCCAATTCTCAAGCAACTCCGATTCAAGAATTGGAGCTCTTTCTAGTAGACTCACAAGATCTCACACAGATGTTCCAAGTAGAGAATGAACTAAATATGGGAGGCAAACAGAAGCTCAAAGGCTTTTTACTCAAAAACTTAGATGTGTTTGCCTGGAGGTATGAGGAGATGGTGGGCATCGACCCCGACATCAGTTGTCACTATCTCAACATTGATCCAAAGTTCACTCTTCATAGGTAAAAAAGAAAGGACCTTAACCAGAAAGATATAAGGCTCTAAAAGAAGAAGCGATGATGTTAATATCTAACGGGTTCATCAGAGAGGTCATCGATCCGAAGTGGATCTCCAATCCGGTCTTTGTTAAAAAACACAACGATAAATTTTCCTAACCTTAACCGAACATGCCCCAAAGATAGCTTCTCACTTCCACGGATAGACCAACTTGTGGACTATACTGTGGTACATGAGCTATTGAGCTTCATGTATGCTTATTCAGGGTATAATCAAATTTTGATACATCGGTCTGATGAGGAAACACCTCATTCATCACAGATAAGGGACTTTACAATTACTATGTCATGTTGTTTGGCCTAAAGTACGTTGAGGCTACTTATCAAAGGCTTGTCAATTGAATGTTCGTTGGCCTCACTAGAAAAACAATAGAAGTTTATGTAGATGATATGTTGGTAAAGAGCATCAAAGCTACGAATCATGTCAGCACCTAGATACAACTTTTAAAATTTTGAGGAGATACAGGATAAGGCTAAACCTACTCAAGTGTGCCTTTGGTGAAGTTTTTAGGTTACATGGTCAATCAACGAGATATTGAGGCTAATCCTAAAAAGACCAAGGCCTTATTGGACATGAAATTCCCTAGCAAACCTAAAGAGATGTAAAGTCTCACAGGTCGTCTAGTGGCACTGGCCGGTTCGTCTCAAATGCTATCGAAAAATGCCTTCCTTTCTTTAAAATCCTCAAAGGATGAAAGAGATTCCAATGGAGCGGGGAGTACGAGGCTTTCTAAAGACTGGAGAAGCATTTGCGACAAGCCTCTCTCATCTCAAAGCCTAAAGAAGTTGTGAGTTCTGTACTTAGCTGTTTCTGCAGAGGTTGTGAGTTGTGTACTTACAGGGAAAAAAGACGGCATACAGCTACATATTTACTATGGAGGTCGTCAAGAACATATCTAACACCTATATAATACATCTAGCAAGAGTGAAAATGAGATTAATACAAGATATTGAAGATTCAAGCTTGGATTCAATATTCAAGGCCAACAAATTGTCATTTCAAGTTGTTCCATTTGTTCTTCAATCCAGGTGATGTCTTTTCATAACTTTGTGTTTAATCAACGATATAGGAGTATCGATTGTCACAAGCATTGGAACAACACTAAACTTAGTAAGCTGAGAGTTGGAAATAGATGCCAATAGGTAGATTCTGACATTCTATACATTGATTACGTAATGTGATTAAAAAAAAATCGCCGCATTTTACATAGTTCATAGCATAACTTAGGATAATAACAAACCATACATCTCTTTTGTGTCACGTACATTCAAATTTGATAACGGATTAGTAAAATCCAATTTAAGGTTTATTCCCATGGGACAATACTCTTAACTCACTAGTCTATTACTTGTCGTACGCTTGCGAGTTTCGAGTAATTCTGGTTTTAATCTAATAAGGCTATCCGCTTTTCCAAGAAGTGCCCTACGTGTGATTGAGAAGATGTGAATTGTCAAAAGTAAACGGATATCACGCATGCAAAGTAAAACAGTATATCCCTCTACATTCTAGCACCGTCCACTAAGTTCGAAGCGATTAATCATATTAGCCTCTCCCGCCATCTCTTACCCAATATAAATCCTTTGAGTTTATATTGAACCGTGCTATAGGTACAGAAATTCAAATTCCTATAACAGACATAACACACACAGTAGTGGGTGGGGTGGGGGATTTGCCAATATTTTAATTACATGTGGCCCACCCCTATGTGAGTGAAATTCAAAATTCTGTATCAATTCCCTTCTTTTTTTTTTTTTCGAGTACTCACAGCATTATTCTTTACTATTTAGTTACTAGTAAAACGATATAAATTTTATACCATTTTTATATTACTTGATTTAGTAAAAATTTCTTTAGTTTCTTTTTCATACTCCTTTTTTTCAGAAAAAAAATATGATATTCTTAGCATTTATAATTTGTTAAGTTTAGAAAAATAAAGTTACAAAGTTTGTATTAAAGGTTCAAAGCTTAGATTTCTGTTTTATTCCTTTCGGTTTTATTTTGGATAACTTTTACAAAGGAAAAAAAATAATCAATTTTGATAAAATAATTATTAAGATACAATTGCCCGTGTAAAAGAGGAAAAGTTATCTTTTTTTTTTTTTTAAAGATGTTCTTATGTAATTGCATATTTAAAAAATAAATAAGTAGAGAAAGAAAAGATAGATTTAAATCTAGCAAGAAAAAAAGTATAAAACGAAAAAAAAATGAATACTTAATATTGCTCATGACCAAGTTTTCTGTCGTGTCTATATTTTTAAGATAAAGATAGGACTTCTATGTAATTTAAAATCATCTTAATTATGAGATAATCTTTTCCGAGGAGAAAATCTCTAATGCATCCGAATTATGAAATTCCACGTTTATGTGACATGAGTATTATTCATCGATGTCTGCTATGTAATACACGTGTCAATTATATTTTCTCTTATGAAGGTTCATTTATTTTCTCTCTTCTGTTTTAAAGTATTAGTAGTTCAATTAGTCACTCTTTTCAAGATAAATAATTTTGTCATAAATGAGAAGGTGATAAGATTTAGACTTCAAGTAATTAACTACGTATTCACTATATAATTAATTATCATATTCCTTTAAAATACATGACCAGGTCAACTGAAATAAATTTGGTTGATTTAACAATTGATACTATTTTTTATTTTTATTTTTACATAACTGTCCATTAGGCACTATAATAAATTTGAAATAATAATAAGGCTATATCATATTAATGGCCTATAAAGCTTAATCGTGAACGGTATTAATCGTTGTTAATATAATTTGATAGAATTTATGTAGTCAACATTGCTTCTTTGGGCTTTCCTTATTTCTATATCTTAAATATTTGATGAGATATTATTTGATATTCTTAAGTATGCAATAACTTATACAACAACATTAACTTGTTAGCAAAAAAAAAAATGCGTTTTTTTTGTTCCTGGAGTTATACTTAATTTACTAGAATTAAAGGACAAATACTTATTTGATGTTGTGTTTTTATTACTTGTCATGTTTTTATTTATCTGCATCAATTATGTACTTAAAATCATTACACGGAGATATGGATTAAGTCCTTATCTCTTATTTTCAGAGCAATAAAACAAACGAAAAAACTAACAAAAACACATAGATTTATGGTAGTTTATATGCTCATTACGAGAACTACGTTTAAATCGTTGTTATTTGCATAGTTCATACTCAATGGATTTATTTTTATAATTCAAAATTTTTATTAATTATTGTTATTCATACGTTTAAATTCAATAGTACACTTATTTGTTCTGATAGAAACTGAGCAAATTTTTATTACTTCAACTAAAAGATTACAAAATTTAGGGGGAGCTTGTTACTTAATAAATTTTGGGCATTTGCAAAACACCTTACGAGAAAACTAATCATCATATTAGTCTTCTCAAATCTGTCAATTTAGATTGTATCATGAGTGAGCTTCTCGATACCAAGACAGTGTCCATAGATAAGTGTTGTGCATTATGGCTCCACAATGAATCTAGCGGTCAAAATCTCTATAATAAGCTCGTATCATAATTTAAAATTTAACGCATTTTGTTCTCTCAATTTCTTTAATTGTTACAAGTGAATTTCAATCATATCAATATTCTTAGACATAATGCACGCCTAATAGAAAGGTATTGATATAGTGAATTTATAAGAAACAAAGACTAACACTATATTGACAATTGTTGATTCTCTCGAATATCAATTTGAGTTGAAATTAAAGAAAACCCTTCAATTTAATTTTCAATTAAAAAGGCATTGTGACGAAGTTAGTACGTAACAACCAATTACGTATAAGGCATGAAATATTTTGTGTAGATTAATTACCGTGCTTTAACTATTGCATCTAGTAATTATTGATCTATGATAAAAATTGGTAGGACTTATGCTTACTTAGGGGATGTGGGTTTGGATTATCATGATCATCTTACTAATTTTGATATTATTATGAACCAAGTTAATTGAAAATCCTATAACAAAAATTATATCAATAACATGGTAAGAAAACGTTTAATTCAATTTTATTTATTCCATATGGGTTAGGGGATGAGACATTCGTTGTCAGAAATTCTTACAAAAAGGTAAAGTCATACAATGTTTACAGTGTATCAGGGAATCAAGTTCAATTTAAAAGACTTTATGTAGACCTCTACTAATTGTATAAAGATATACTGGACGTCATTTCAAGTACATAAATATAAAATTACATGTTACAAACTACACTTAAAAATGCTATAACAAAAAGTTTTGAGATTGAAATGTAACTTACAAAAAGTTTGGGGGTTGATTTAAACACATTCGAAACTTGAAGATGTTCAATTTTTGTATGAATATGGAGATTTAGGAACCAGTATGAAAGTCTCCGAGAGATTCAAGGTCAAAGTTGAAGATTTGAACTTTGGAACCAAAATGATCAAATATGTACATACAACTTGAAGTATGGACAAAATCATAAATTGTTAGTATTTATTGTGAATTTGATGCTTCATTATTTGTATTTTTGGATTATGTTAGGAATAAAATCAGAGATTGGAGGTAATATTGATCAGTAAGGATGAAATTGAATGAAATTTGTAGTTTTGGGATCAAATTCTAGAAATTAGAAATTGAAGAGGATAAAGGATGCACAAACAAATGGACTTGAGGACTAAAATACATTATTTGGGAAAATTGGGTCCTTGGAATATTTTAAAATATATAATGCAACACATCACATTGTAAAATAATTTTAGAGATGAATATGAGATGTTATTAAAAAAATATCACAAGAAGTATGTGTAGATGCAAAATAGAATAGGTAGCAAAAGTTGCACATTTAAAAGAATATGCGCAACAAACAATTTTCTCTTAAAAAAATTATTGGAATAATCGTTTCGACAAACTGACTTGTCATCCTTTTAACTTTTTGTGACATATATGCGTTGCAACGACACTATGACTACAAATATAGTGTTGCTATTTCGTATTTATGCGTCAAACAAGTAGTGTTACAATTTTGTTAATACAATGAATGTTCGAAAGTTGTTGCAAATTACATTTTATGGCTCAACATTTGCAACAAACTCACTTGTCGCCCTTTAAATTTTTCGAGACATATATACATTGCGATGATATTATGGCTACAAAATTGTGTTGCTATTTTGTATTTTCTACGTCAAGCAAATAGTGTTGCAAGTTTGTCTATGCAATAAATGGTCGAAAATTGTCGCAGAATACATTCCTTAAATCATAGAGCACGACAAACATCTTGTTGTCGCTAAATTATTTTTGCAACCAAAATCTCAATTTTTTTGACAACATTTTTTTGTCGCAAAATCAGTTATTTTTTGTAGTGTACAGCGGCTATATTTCACATTTATTTCCATAGGGGTATCCTCAAGGAGCTCTCATTCATCATGCTTATATTTCACATTAATTTCAATAGAGGTGTCTATCTAAGTATTGTGCGTGAGTCTTATTAACTTAACTATCCTAAGTATACTTGGCCTAATTAATGAATAGATCTTGAGTTCACGAAGAACCTCTTACCCTCAAAAAGTATGTGAATTGGCCAAGATATTTTACATGGAAACTAGAATGCAATAATTTTTGAATCGTAGAGATGGCCACCATATCTGAACTAGTAAAAATGATGTTGTCTACATAAACAAGGAGGAGAACTACTATATTAGAGATCCTATGCGAAAAGAGATGAGTTTGACTGACGAAAGCACATTGGATTGATAGAGATGTGAGTTATGCTCGTTCATGTGCAGGAATAACATGCACAACCAAATGTACAAATGTTAGAATATTTTCGAGGATGAACAAATAAACCAGTAAATGGAAATATGTGGTTCAATAAGGGAGAAAGAAATCGGTTAATGTGGTACATCGTAATGGAAAGAGCTTCAGACCAGAATTGACAGGGCATGGATGACTTTAATAAAAGGGTGCATACAACATCAAGAAGATAACGATTAATAAATCATGTGAGCTACTTATGGAAAGAAGACATAGAAACACCATTTACTACTTTCAAATTCTCAAATGAGGTTGCTCATCTGATGAGTGTGTTTCACTCATTGTTTTAATGTATCTTAAGCTTGTTATTTTGTTTGTGTTTGAGAGTTTTTAGGACATTTTAATGTGTGTTTTAATGTTGTTTTATAGGGTAGGTGATGTCGTGCAAATGGTGCAAAAATAGTAGAGAAAAGAGTTATGGTGAAAACCATGTGAGAAAGGTGAAGAAAGTGGCTAAACCAAAAGAAAGCAAAACAAAAATTTCAGCAACATGGCGTCCCAGCACCACAAGCCGGCACCTAGGAGAAAACAATTGCAGGGCATTGGCGCCCTGACGCCATTACTGATTAGATAATTGCAGCAAAATGGCACCTTTGTGTTGGGAATTTACTTAATCATGCGCAGCGGAAAATAATCAATTTCAATTCCCATACAAGGATCTACATTGTATTTAGATAGAAACTGTGATAGAAATTATACCTTTGATGATTTCTGCAAACTCCTTTGCTTTTTCTTGAACTGGAACGATCATTATCTGCACTCCAAGCTGTCCAATTGTCCAGCCTCCAATGGTGATCCACACAGAGAACAAGAATGACGGCTAGGGTTTCTTTTCTTGTGCTAGCAAAAATAATAATTA
>CAIGRB010012859.1:36322-54595 GCA_903798255.1 Fraxinus quadrangulata
TCCTTGTAATTAACAAATCACCAAAACTTGAATCTACGTATTCTATTATTTAATTTATTAGAATATAAATTCAATTAAATAATAAATATTGCCATATAATATGCATTGATTATATATATATTAAAGTGTTTATGTCCCAAGTTGATTGGACCTAGGGCATAACACTTACACCTTGTGCCATAACCAGAGCGTCTAGGCACCATGCATAAGGGAAAAAGTTAATGAAAAATGGTGCCCTAGCGCCACTCACCAGATGTCGAAGCACCAACCACCAGATTGTCGCAGTCGCGGCACTGTGGAAGCAGTGTCTAGGTGCTGGCGGCTGCAGAAAGAAGTTTTGAATCTTAGGTATTCTTTTAAGGCACAATTCGACTCCAACATCTCCTAGGACATCAAGATAATATAAATACCAATTTAGAGGCCACTTTTCATGAAAATTCAACGGCCAAGAAGCAAGAAATCAAGGAAGAAAGCAAGAACAACGTCGCAAAGACGATTGAAGAACTAAAAAATAGTCTTTTCTATTATCTTCTCTATGTTGTTTTATACTATTTTATTAGTTTCTATGGCTTCCATCATGAACTAAACTCCATATCTAGGGTTTGATGTAACCAACTTAAGATTATGTTTGATATTTAAATAGTTTTTCTTTAATATTTTCTTATTCCGTTTATTTGTGTTATTAATTTTAATATTTTTAATTACTTGATTACTAATTGAATGAATTGATTGTTTAAATTTTGGCACTTAGAGAGGGAAATTTAGGCGCGATCTTAGAATAACACAAACTAGGGAATTATAGATTTCGAGAAAAAGTATAATTCCTTTGAAGCACGTTCCACATAAGAATCACAAACTTGATAATTCTTAGGTATTTGGTTCGGAATAGAGATATTGGAATTGGAATTTAGAGTGAGTAGAATTAAATTACGGTTCTTATAAACTTGAGAAAATTGATTAGAGATAACTAGATAATTGAAAAATGTTGATGATAGTTAGGTGAAATCACAATGCTGGGTTTTCTAATATTGATTAACTCTTCAAACTTGCGTTGAAATCGTTGGATTCGTCGTAACATTCATCATTAGATTTAGTTAATAACATTGATTCTAAAATTCGATCATCTACATAAAATAATGGCTACATAATTATAGTAAGTAGTATAAATTAAACTCCAATCCATGTGGGTTCGACATCATCTTTATTTTACAATATACTTGACACCGTACACTTGTGGTTTATTTAAGTTATAGAAAATGAGTAACATCCTCTAGTAGGTGTTAATAAGAATCGTAAATAGTACCTCTTACCCTCAATTACATGAGCTGCTACTATTCTCCCAATGACACGTCTTTGCTTTGTTTGAATCCATACCATATTTTGTGTGTCCCTGACAAAATTCTCCATATAACAATGTTTTGGCCAATTCATTAGTAACGTTCTTCCTAAAGAATTCGGTTAAAATTGTTTGTTGTCTCTAATCTGTAAGCATAATAGTCGTCGACAAATTTTCAGTTTTCTTATATGCGACAAATTGATTATTTTCGAGGTGTAGTTGTAATTAATCCCAACATGTAAGATAAAGATATGAATCAACCATTCAACCCGAGAGGATATTATCTATTGGAGAAGAGTACAAAACGGATGACAAAGTAATTACAAAAGAATCAAACGAAGAAATGGCAATTAATTAAGATGTAATTAATGTATATTCTTTTGATTTCAACGATTGTCAAACAATTGAATTTGTTATTAAGCCGGGTGAGGAGGTAGAATCTACATGTTTAAGTTTCAATTGGATGGAATGAGTAAGTCATATCACAATGAAAGAGGCAAGATAAGGATTTGGAGAATCAAAGAAAAGTAGAGCAAAGTCAAAAGAAGCAAATTCAAGCATCAAAATCTTACTTCAGAATTTCATGATATGGTAACACAATCACTTATCGGGAGGTAACCCAATTTTCTTCCCTCTTATTTATTTTGCTTTCTAGATGATAGGATTATTAAATTTTATTACTTCTAGTAGTTTGATACATCCATCCACGTAGTACCCTATAGGTTGAGATGTTTTAAGCTTATTTTAAAGTGTTCCATATTTTGATGTAGTTTTCTTTATTTTGTAGGAACATGACTGCTGAAAACACACAAGCCATTACTAGAAATTGCAACATGGATAACATAATTCCAGCACTTTCATGCCATTTCAACCACCACCTTCGAACTGATCAAGGTCTTCAGTCCCCATATTCGCCTTATTTTTTCATATATAATGTCATATTTTAGTACAGTAAGGGCAATTCACGTTTTAAGTTTGGGAGTGGAATATTATTATCGATTCTGTTTGTTTTTATTGCTTTCGCGTGTGGGTGTCATGTGATAAAAAATGAAAAAAATAAAAATAATCAGAAAACAAGTCCTTTTCCATGTTCTTATTGATTTTGTGTGCTTGTATGAGTTAGATGGCCTCGTTGAAACTCATGTATATATTGGAACTATGTGCCATATTAGAAATGGTGGAAATGTTACATGTTGGGTTAATTGATGCTTACTTATGTAAAACTGTATCTTAACTTTTGCACGAAACTTGTGTTTTGCAATTGTTCATGCAAAAGAGGAAAAGTTGACTTTCTTTAAACTTAAAAAAAAAAGGTTCTTATGCAATTACATATTTAAAAAATAAAGATATGGGAGATTTTAATCTAGCAAGAAAAAAGTATAATACGGAAGAAATGAGCATTTAATATTGCTCATGAACGAGTTTCCTGTAATGTTTAAATCTAGGGGTGTGTCTATGTTTTTAAGATAAAGATAGGACTTCTACGTAATTTAAAATCATCTAAATTATGAGATAATCTTTTTGGACGAGAAAATTACTAACACTACCGAATTATGAAATTCCGTATTTATTGCCACATTTATGTGATAAGTATCATTCATCAATGTGTGGATTATAAATAAATAGCTAGTGTGTTCAATTAGGTCATACAAGTGTCAATTGTATTGCCCTTTCAGACAAGCCGTTCGAAAACACTATCCCCAAAGAAAAAAAAATCAATTTGGTCAAATACTAATATTTTGTAAGAACCTATGGACACTGTCTGGCCACCTTATTTACATATATAAAATGTAAACCTAACACTTGACTAGGGTTTCCATCAGTACACCAACCCTAAGAGCGCCTCATCTCTCTCTCTCTCTCTCTCTCTCTCTCTCTCTCTCTCCATAAACACATGCAGATAAACCCTCGCTCTCTCTCCCCTACCGAAGATTCTGTAACAACCAAAACGCGTAAACTCACAGAAAAAGCCTCAATAGAAACCCTCAGAACACTGCAAAACTACAAGGCGTTGCTTGCTCGATCTCTCTCTATCTCTCTAACCTGAAGGAATGATAAAAAGGAACGTAGAGATGGAAAAGGTGAATTCTTTTTTTATATTTTGGCTTTCTTAATCACTGGTATTAGTTATTGATTATTTCTTATTCAATTCGTTTTTTTGTTAATGGTTTCCCTTCGGTTTGTGGTAAAGAAGATGTATAAATAAAGGAGATAAAGGCCTGAAAGAAGAAGAGAACAGAAAAGGTACGAGTATTTCTTCAGTTTCGTTTTTTCCCCCTTATTAAACGAGGGATTCAAAGAGACGTTCATTCTGGTGTTTAAATATTGGTTACGGGATTTCTATGAAATGGGTTTCTTGCAAGATTGGATTTTTATGGTGATTGTCTCTGTTGGTTGATTTTCGCTTTGTTTTCATTAAATCGTCGCCTGATTGATTTTGTGTTTGATCATCTTCGGTTCGTGATTCTCAATTTAAGGGGAAAAAAGATTAAAAGTTTTGATTTCTGTCTTTTTTCTTTCTTGTTTTGTTTTTGCTGATAAATTTGATACCTCTTGGAAATTGATTGTTAATTGGTGAAAATTTTGGGCAAGGTTAGATATGGTGGTTACTTAGAATTTTTAGAATCAGGAAGCTTGATTTTAAAGGGACTAATAAATGTCAGCAATACCAGTTGATATTTCTTTCTATGTCTAATTTGATTGCTCTTTCACTTCTCTTGAAGGATAATGGGAATGAGCAGTTTTCTTCAACAATCATCTCATTCGAGCACTTATTCGCTTGGTTCTGTAGATTGATGAATGGTGTAGGTTGTGGTGGAGGATGGCTAGAGATGAACAGTTGCAATAAATCACTAGTTTGATTTGTTTATTTTGAAGTTAAATGTGATGTTTTCTGTGTTATTTTGCTATACTGTTGTTTAATCTTCACCTATTTTTGGCTTCGTGAAGCCCTGCTTGGCATATGCTCTTTGTTTACTATATAATTCTTCAATGGCACCATATTGTGGAAGCAATCCTCTAAAAGCATACACAATTTATAGTTTGATATGAAGCGAAGCTCGTGATTTTATCCACTTTTGTATCTCTTTAAATTCTATGGAGGCGTAATAATTGCAAATTTCAAGCCGAGAGCCTTGTTTCTCCATAATGCAGAGTTGTGATTTTGAACTTTGGCTTCCGGAAGAGGCTGAGGTCCATTATGATGCTTATACTTCCATTGAACCTAACAACCAAGTATAGGAAATGGGAAGGAGAGATGGAGTATTTTTCTTTCAAATTGAGTTCCTTCCAGAATATTGTTCTACTTGACGCGATTTCTTTTTAAACCGAATTGACAATTTAATTGGTATCATCTATGGTTAACTATATATAACTTTTATTTTCAGGATTTTGGGTATTACAAGTTCTTTTTATTTTTCTATTTTGATGGCTGAAGGAAGCATCAGTTCAATGGTGACTCCATAGAAAAATGAATTGGACGTGAGAAACATGGGCAAAATCTCTTCATTAATATCAGGTTCTCCATACAACGGAGGCAACATTTATTCCCAGCAACGTAGATCATCCATTGGAGCATACAATGCTAGAGGCAATACTAGAAGAGTTTCTACTGAGAAACTAGATTCTGCAAACAATAGTCAAGAATCAATTCCCCATTATCTCAGAGCATCCACGGGTTCTTGCCATGATTTCTGTAAATACGGCAGGAAACATGCGTTCGAAGCGAAGGAAAGGCATAATATACCGAAGAGGACAACAAAACCTCCCCTCAAAGAGCAAATTTCTGTAGAGAAAACTATTCCAGGGGGAAAAAAGAAGAAAATAGTTGTTAATCACAAGGCTTCATCAGGTACCAAATCCCATTTACCAGAGCACAAGTCTTCTCCAGTTGCCAAATCCTTTACATCAAAGCCTAAGCCATCCTTGGATACCCAAATATACTCCCCCAAGCAAAAGGCTTCACCAGGTAATATAACACACATGCAAATGCATAAGCCGTCATCTTCCAAGAAAACGCCCTCGCCATATCCCCCGGAAATTATCAAGAGGGAAACTGTGTTGCTCTCTGAAAAAGTTGAAGTCCCATTGCAACGAGGTTCCTCAATTGATAATAAGGAACCAGAGAGTGAGAAGAAGATAGAGAACGTGCCCAACAAGCATTCTCCATCTGTAACGGTGAGACTATCATCTTCCCCTAACGCCTCAGATGGTATTCATGGAATACAAAGAAGAAACAATGATGTTAAAGGCGGAAAGATGTTGGCATCCAAAGCATCTGTAAAGAAAGCTTCGACTCCTCTGCCTGCTTCTGTGTCCCCCAAACTCTCCCTCCGTGGAACAATGCCCTTGAGAACAAGAAAAACCATAAGCTTAAAAGTGGCGTCTCCTTTGAAGGATCGAAATAGAGTACACAAGCCTGAGACTAAAAGATCAAGTGATGAGAAGATTCCCCAGAAAACCTTGCATGTTATCAGGACAGATGGCCATGTCGTTCAATCACATCCATCTCCGTCAGCACTTGCGTATGTGTCACTTGCAAACTCACCATCCTTGTTGTGTCATGAAGACTTAGGTGAGACTGAATACGATAAAAGTGAAGTAGATGAAATAATCTCTGACAGAAATGACACTGCAGAAGCTGGCAAAGTGAAATTGGTGGAGGAGAAACACATCAAGGTTCTGAGGAAGAATAGTGCAGTTGGTTCTGAAGATAAAGACTGTACTCCTATGAAGCTAAAGTTCATGAGGGGGAAGATAGTGGACCTTAAATCTGATAATTACAATCCTAGGAGACTCGGATTTAGGAGAGGAAGAGTCTTGGCTGGAGACCAAGACGGCAAGGGTGATTTGAGAAGGAAAACTTTTAAAAATGGCATGGTCAATGACAAAAATGTCGCAGATCCTTCTTCTGAGAAAGTTGTTTTAAAGCATCAAGATGCGCAGGGGAAGAAAGATGCACAGGGTTTGTTTAATAATGTCATTGAAGAAACAGCAAGTAAGCTTGTTGAAAGCAGGAAAAGTAAGGTTAAAGCCTTAGTGGGTGCATTTGAAACTGTGATCTCTCTCCAATAGAGTAAACTTCCTAATGATGCCAGTTGAGTGGCAAGTGATCTTCTCCTCATGTTGTTGACATTGTAAAGAAATGTAGGAGATTAAGGAAAGGCTTGTGATACAAGGAGCGAAATTTTCAACCTTCAAATAATCTTATACACAGTAGATTTCATGTGTATTCTCATTTATGAACATTTCTGATGTGGCTTCAAAGCCATTCCTTGAAGGGTATGCTTGTTCTTTCTTCTTTCTTAAATTTTAGATGGAAAGGTGACAAAGAAAAGAGATGAATAGGATCGAAGACTACGAGTTATTGACAGTTGAAGTGTCTTTTCTTTGCATTTCCTCCATACTGACCTAATAATAGGTTATGTTGTTTCCTCAAGACAATTGGTGGGCCTTAACTTGTGTTCGAGACCAGGACTGGGTGTACATCTCCAGATGATTGGGGGCCAACCTTCCACTCTGATGCTGCATTTATTAGCTTGGCCAGGTTGGATTTGATCGTGCAATAAGCCTCTCACATTTTCTCTTGTAATGTTTTTTGGGATCTTTGAATTTCCTTTGTTCGTGTGAAGTTTATTGTTGTGATTTGATGATTCTTACATGGGCTTACAGAGAGGGTGATCAAGCTTTTAGTATCTTTCCCTTTATGACGTAAGTGTTAATCAGGATGAGTGGGCGAAGCCTTGCTCTAATGTTGCTCACTTTGGATGAGTGCTCTCTCAAAATTTGAACTTAGACATGCACTTGTCAAAATCATACGAAAGACTAATACGAGTTTCAAATCAAGCCACAGCTATATGAATCTAGATGTCACATGTTAAAAACAAGCTCTCTAGTTAGCATGTCCCCATTGTATGTCGTCCCATTGTATGTCGAGAATTGTATGATGTCGCGGTTGTGGTTTTTTTTTTTTTTTTCCACACGGGGGCATATTTCATGCCTCGTTTTAAGTCGTCATATCAAGTAGAAAAGGCTAACGATAAAAATATAAATGTTAATACTCAACGTTCATGCACAATTTATCCATTTGTAAAAATAACTTTACCCATCGAGATTCTTGAATTTTTCACAAATAGCATCAAATTGTGTATACCGTGTGAAGGGAAAGGTGAAAGCGTGCAACAGAGTCGAACATTTTTGGTCAAGTTACTGTTTAATGATTATCAAAATTACCTTCCTTGTACTTGCAAGACTTATTTTTTTAAGAAATATTAACATTAAATATAATATCCTCGGTTATCAGCCGATGGGCCTCGGAAAATACCAGCCCGAGAGAATTCGGAAGGGAGGACTGGGCCGGTGGAGAAGCTTTATTGGGTAGGGACATCTTATCAAATATGGGCCAACTTCAGTGGCCCAAACATTTAATGGAGTTCGTTAGGAAGCCCATATTGGGCCCAGAAATCTGTCCAAGGGTGGGAGGGTTCTATAGACGAATTTTCAAAACAGGCCTCTAATTTAGTTTATTTCAAAACAGAACTGCAAACCGCAGAATGTCGAGAATGGGGTGATGGTATAAACAGATGGAAATGGATATGATATATATCGAAGTTGCATTGTCATTCTACACAAACCTTTCAGCTAGATTTTTTAAGAACTGTACCCCAAGAATACTTCGTAAAAAAAATCAAGCAAAATCCATGAACTGTAATGTAAATTTACACAATGGAGAGTTTTTTCTTCGATCCAGCTTTATTTTTCTCTAAAATATATAGCATGATTGGGGTAGACGGAGAAGAGTGTTACCATGCAGAAGAGATGTATCATCAATTCCTCATCGTGTCTGAGAAAAAGCTTCTCGGTTTTCAGAGGATGTATCTGAACCGGGCTCTAATTTTCTGAAGACTAGCTTCTGTTGTGGAAGCTGACCATTGCCAAATGCCATGACTTCTGTATCTATCAAAATTGTATCCTCGTCCTTGAACTCTCCTCTCAGGATTCCCTTGGCGAGCTCATTTTCAACATATTGTTGGATCACACGCTTCACTGGTCTGGCACCGTAGTTTGGATCATACCCAAGATTTCCAAGGAGTTCAACTGCAGCATCGGTCACCTCAATCTTCATCTTGCGATCTGCTATCCTATTTTGCACTCGTTCCAACTGTCAAAAAACCACAACACGGATTAGCTGAGGCATTATTCCACCAAAATATTGTAACCAAAAAATCCATGTATAAAACATATGAAGAAACAACATGCTTAGCTTAACCACCATTGAAGAACAGCTTACCTGTAACCTGACAATACTGTTAATCTGTTCACGGTCAAGAGGTTGGAATACAATGTATTCATCAACACGGTTCATGAACTCAGGGCGGAAAATTGATCTTGCTGCCTCCATTACCCTCTGCTTTATAGTTTCATAAGCCATCTCCTTAGGCAAGGTGTCATCATCTGTGTTAAGTATATACTGTGAACCCACATTCGATGTCATAATGATTACAGTGTTGGTGAAACTCACGGTGCGACCCTGTGAGTCAGTTACTCTACCATCATCCAGGATTTGAAGGAACACGTTAAATACATCAAAATGAGCCTTTTCTATCTCATCAAACAAAATAACTGCATATGGCCTCCTCCGAACAATCTCTGTTAACTGCCCTCCTTCGTCGTACCCAACGTAACCTGGGGGGGCTCCAATCAATCGTGAAACTGCATGTTTTTCCATGTACTCACTCATATCAATCCGTACAAGAGCTTCTTCAGTGTTGAACATATAGGAAGCAAGTGCTTTTGCAAGCTCTGTCTTTCCAACACCTGTAGGACCCATGAACATGAAGCTAGCAATAGGACGATGGGGATCTGAAAGGCCTGCTCGGGATCTTTGAATAGCCTCCGCAACGGATTTCACTGCAGGATCTTGACCAACCAGACGTTTATGTAACTCTTCCTCCAAATGCAACAGCTTCTCCCTCTCCGATTGTTGTAGTTTGGAAACAGGAATTCCAGTCCATTTACTAACAATCTCAGCAATATCGCTACCGCTAACTTCTTCTCTAAGCATGGACTTTCCAGACTTCATATACTCATCCAGTTCTTTTTCTGCAGTTCCCAGTTGTCGCTGCAGAGAGTTTAGGCTCCCATACTTCAATTCAGCAGCACGGTTGAGATCATACTCCCTCTCAGCTTGCTGGATCTCTACATTTACTCTGTCAATCTGTCAAAATACACGTTCATTTAGTCTTCCACACGAAACTTTAATGGCAGAATCACAATTTGACCATGCCATTCTTATAATACACACTTTTAGATTATATGATCTGGCACTGTATCGATGCTCCAAGCATCTGAAAGGGGAACAAATTATCAAGCATACTTATCGTATTACCAAGACAAAGTGCGTACCTCTTCCTTGATAGATTGTATGCGTGTCATGACAGTTTTTTCATGCTCCCACTGCTCATTCAACTCAGCTTGTCTCTGCTTCAAAAGGGACAACTCTGCCTCAAGGCGATTTAGCCTATCTTTTGATGCTTTGTCAGTGTCATTGGTAAGAGATAGCCTTTCCATCTCAAGTTTCAGAACAGCACGGTTAATTTCATCAAGGGCAGTTGGTTTTGAAGTAATTTCCATTTTCAGTTTGGCTGCTGCTTCATCGACAAGGTCAATAGCTGCAATTGATATGCAAAATTAGCGCTTGAAGTGATTTCTATTGCTTTGATTAGATCCATAGATTCTTTCCATGGAGACAATGGAGAAAACCCAGTCTCTAGAACTTGTACTTCCAATGGAAAAACCATCATTGCAGTTAAGTTTATATTGAAAATAACACTTCAACGTGCAAGATTTATTTTTTTTGTAATAAGCTGGCAAGGTCATCAGTAGATTAATACAAAGAATTTAAAATTGACAGGCCATGCAAGTAAATTTCATCTAACGTGACACACTAATACAGGAGCAAAATTTCCGAATTTGATCTTGAAAACATTTATTGACAAAAATGTGAAATAAAAGAATTCTTGGAGAATAAGAGACAATGCCAAGTACATCTGCAAATTTAAACTACTTCACATTCTGGGACTCTGAATTGGCACGCATCAAGAAGTCAATCTTAAACAGATTAATTATGAATAGAATACTAAATTTAGCACCTGTTTGGTTTCGATAAAAATCAATTTTTAAGAAGATTTAGATAAAGGTTGACGAGATATGTGATTGAAAAGTTGTGGAACATATGAAATGTGTGGTTAAAATTAATTGTAAACTTTGACTTAGATTTTAATCAAAAAATTTAGCTGAACCAAACATGGGCTTAGTATTGTACCTTTATCAGGTAGGAAACGTCCACTGATGTAACGGTCCGATAGTATTGCAGCATCAACAAGGGCACCGTCTGAAATGCGGACTCCATGGTGTAGCTCATACCTTTCACGCAGTCCACGGAGAATAGATATGGTATCTTCCACTGAAGGTTGATCAACATAAACTTGCTGGAAACGGCGCTCCAGGGCCGGATCTTTCTCAATATACTTACGATATTCATCCAGAGTTGTTGCACCAATGCAACGTAGCTCTCCACGACCAAGCATGGGCTTCAAGAGATTGCCAGCATCCATTGCACCATTGGTAGCACCTGAAAATAATCAAAATATTTGTTTTTCACTTCAAAGATATTAACTAACAGCCACATTTCCGGTGACGGAGCCAGCACCCGGCGAAGTGGCGCGGCTGCTCGTGCCGACTCCGCCGGAATTGAATTTTTAGTGGAGTTTGTGAAGCTGTCAGCGCCATGGATGGTGTTGAAGGAGGAGTCACCGTGGAAAGCCAAGCCAAGGAGGAAAAGGTAAACTTTGGGCCTATTTAAATTTTGTTAGGCCATTTTTTTTTTAATGTTGGGCTTTTCAGTTTTCAATTGGTTTTAGGCTTGTAGTTAGAAAAAACCCAATAAGAATTATACATTTACATATCACAAAAACCACCAAAAAATAAAAATAATCCCCCCACCCACAGCCCCTGCCCTGACCGCGACACGACTACCTTGGCCGCTGCAGCAGCTTGCATCGATGGCGGCCACCGGTCCCTCCGCCTTCAGTTCTGTCGCCTTCTACCGACAAGACTTTAGGTGAGTCAGTGACTTATTTTACTTTTGTGTTGATTTTTGTTGTTTTTAAGTATTTTATGCTTTAATAATTTATGAGTATTGAGTTCAAGTCAATTGTGAAATTAAAAATTAATTTGAGTATTGTAAGCTGTGAATATGTGATTTGTGAAAATTGAAAATGAGAAATTGGGGAATTTATAATTTGTGATTAATTGGGGTTTGGAATTGAAAATTGAAACTTTAATCATATTTTAAAATTAATTTTTAACTACGTTTAATCTTTGACTAATGTTTAATTCTAATATAGATTATAGAACGATTTTTCCAACTTAAACAAAAGTCCCAACCTAGTTCTTGTAGTGGTACATCCACCACTGCTTCTAGTCGAGCAAATAATTTATTAAGCATTAATAACACAAATAAGTCTCATGTATCATGTATTTAATATTATTATTTCTGATTGTATTGACTGTGTTTTGATATAAACATATGATTATTACATTTTAGTGCATTTCAATATAGATTAAAGAATTTTTAATATTATTTAATTTAAACAACATCGCTATACGGCCGTTGACCGATCACCCTAGCTGAGTCGAAGTTCTGGATCTGCCCCTGCACATTTCGCATCACATCCATGCACATACGGGGCATGGGGTGGGTGCAAATGCACATACAAAAAAATAGTGCTAGGAGAAAATGAGACACTAAGCGAAATAATACCAAAAGAAAATATTTAATCAGAAACAGGCATTACCTGCACCAACCACTGTGTGGATCTCATCTATAAAAAGGATTATTTGGCCATCTGAATCAGTCACTTCCTTGAGCACAGCCTTTAATCTATCTTCAAATTCTCCACGGTATTTTGCACCAGCTATTAGTGATCCCATGTCAAGGGATATCAGCTGCATTAAGAAAGGAAATTGTTTACACCTTTGTTACGTTCTGAGGAAATGCTGCACATTTGTGAATGCGTGTAGGGGGTTGGGGGAGTGTGTATATACATGTTCCAAGAGAATTACAGTTACATTTCTACATCACTCACCCTACGGTTCATTAAAGCCTGAGGGACATCTCCTTGGACAATCCTCTGAGCAAGGCTGTCAAACAAGGATAACATTATGGCAAAAGGATGAGGAATTCTAATATAAGAAGCGCTCTATGAAAGAAGAAATAGCATATACTTTGAGAACCACAGTTCTCAGAATGAGTTCATAGGAAGGCAGTTTTTCAAACTGTTACTTTTTCCAAACACTGCCAGGCTGATGAGTTACATGCCAAGTAACATTTTTGTGTTACAATTCATGTTCACAATTCAAACGGTCAACTATTTCTGACTGCATAAAAAACCCATGGCTGGTCAGAGGTACAACACAATTTAGATGGACCTTACATCTTACCCTTCCGAGATTGCAGTTTTTCCCACACCTGGCTCACCAATTAGAACAGGATTGTTCTTTGTTCTCCTAGAAAGAATCTGAATGCATCTACGTATTTCGTCATCTCTTCCTATAACAGGGTCCAGCTTCCCAGCTCTAGCCATTGCAGTTAGATCCTTCCCATATTTTTCTAGTGCTTCATACTTCCCCTCAGGATCTGTTCAAGACTATTTAGGTTAGACATTTTTGATAATATACTTAATAAGAAAACATGCCCAGTACGATTCCTATCATATAAAACTAAAACCCAAGAACACAAAGTTATCAAACTACATCAGAATGTCTAATCCTATGAGATGTCACAGTACAGCAAATAGAGCTCTATTTGGATTTAATCACTCAATATACCTTTTTTATTTAAAGAAACAAGTCTAAACAGTTTTGACTATAACAATCTTTGAATGTACTGTTTTCTATGAGCTAAAAAACAAGAATCTTCGCTTTTATAGATATATGATTGTCTTTTGAATTCTCAACTAGCGTGAAAATGTATAACTACACAACAATATACTTTTAAACAAATTTATACACAGCTTATCATTGCAAATTACAAATGGATGACCAAACTTCTAAAGACAGGCTAGTTATAGATGGAGATTAAATAATTTGCTCTCTTTTATGTCTGGTGTAAATCAAAAATTAGAATTTCTGATTTTGAGAGCTATGTCAAAAAATCTCAGCAGCTTGTGTGAATAAATAACAGCAATTTCTAATTCAACTAATCATTGTCAAACTATCATCAGCCGAGCCAAACAAGACCTAGGGGCTAGGAGAACTATGAAATAGAAGTATCAACTAACATTTTTGAACAACATATGAGATTCGACAAATTTCGCATGTCACTATAAAGTGCATAGTGGACATGCGACATGGTCACACCACACAGCCTTCCAAAGGGCAATCAAAGCAACATTGTTCATACTCAGTCACAGCCTCTTAATCATGCGAGTGAAGTATATATAATATATATCATAACGGAGAGAAAAAACAAAAATATAAGAACAACACGACAACAGATTCCATCTCATGAGTCAAACACATCAATTATTTCCCTGAATGCATTAATTATGGAAATACACATCACCAGAGTATCAGCCCAAACAAGTAAAACAGTTGTTACCTTGGTCGATAACTGTTTGGCGTCCCCTTATGGACTGAATAGCATCTTTCAGAGTTTTCAGAGAGATTTGAAAATCTTTTAACAGTTGTTTCCCAAACCGGTTATCTTGTGCGAAGCCTAGCACTAAATGCTCTACTGACACAAAAGAATCACCATAGTCTTTTTTGAACTCCCTGGCTCGCTGTATAAGCCCTTCTAGATCTCTACCTAACATTGATCCAGCTGACTCACCTAGAACCTGGTATTTTTCCACGGATTAACACGCCAAAAAATATAGTTAGATCAATTGTGCATATGGGAGGTAGAAATTGAACTTACAGATTCATCAAAAAAATATCAACATCCTATGCAAAGAATTGATTGAAGATATCATATATAACACAGAACAATTTCAAAATTTCTGATTCCTCCATTCTGCTACCAGAAATAACACTCAAACTGAGAGCTGCTAGCTTGTAAAGAAAATTTCAGTTCCGTGTGTCATTTTGTGCCCAAGTTCTAAAATTAAGAGCAACTTAATACTAGACAATTTCTTTTTATAATGTCTGGAGCAACAAAACAACTGCACAAAGCATTTTAACCTTAATTACAATGCCAAAGACGACACATTTTCTTTGACGAATAACAGTCACACAAATACAGTTCTCTTATAGCAAGATCAGACTTAAAACACATTTAAACAACTACCAAATCCATCCCAACTGAAAGAAACAACAATTTTTAAAGACAAAATCAATTTCATATTCAAGCAATTGGAGAGCCACAATTTTTCTCGAAAACTAATGCCATAATGAAATTAGAAAACTACCTTGGGCTGCCGTTGAATGTACTTATCCGTAGCTTCAAGAAGTCGAGTATTGTCCACACCAGCCTTAGAGAATATCCGGCGAGCAAGCCCATTCTTCTGCTCCAAAAGAGCCTTCATTAAATGCTCCGTCTCCACTATCTGATGTTTGTTTTCTTTCGCCACTTCCGGTGACGATACAATTGCTTGCCACGCCATTTCCGTGAATTCTTGCTGTGTAATCTGCTATAAAGAAAATAACCCAGAACATTGAATTACAACAAATTAAGTAGTAAAATTCTAGGCAAAAAAAGACAATACTAACTTACTCTTCCAGTCGATGCATCACATCGAACAACAAATGACCCCAAATTCCTGCCGACTTTATCAGATTTCCGGGTGAAACACGCATCCCTTCGCTTCAATGTTAAGGAATTTAGGGTTTTTAGATCTCCAGGTTTCGCTGAGAAGTTCACAGACACCGGAGGCTGGTAAAACAAGGCAGCTCTGTTCATACCATTAGACGGTGAAACACTCTGAACGCCAGCAAACGCCGTCGTTGCAGCCATTGCTATAAGATTTTTATCAGTTCTTTCTGCGTTTCAGGGGATTTATATAGCTGGGTTTCGCTGGAGTTTGAGATTAAAGGGAGAATTTGTCTACAGATAAAACTTTGAGTGAGAATTTAATAAAGCAGGGAGAATTCTGGCAGGTTCTTGAATATTTGTGAAGCTAAAATAGTGTTTGGGATATAGTGAAAGGGAGCGGGAGGATTTGTTTGGGTTACACGAGAGTGTATGGTAAAGTTGGTACAACGATTTGTTCATACACGTGGCCGTGCGTGAATGCTGTGTGTTTCAAGAGACAAACATCACGTGGTGTCTCATTAATCTTCTTATGTTTGACACCCTTTACTCTCTTATCAAGTAATGTTCTTTAAAATGAGAAGTCCGTGTTAGGTTCAGTTAAAAAAGTAATTAAATTTTAGTTTTAGTCAATAATTAATTTTAACACAAATTTCATGAAATTTATAATTTTTTAATCACACATTTCATTAATTTTTTCAAAATTTATTAAAAATTTATTTTTTTAACTAAACTAGACAGAGCTTAGTACTATGATCAGGACTCGAGTTTTTTAGAAGTTAAAAGTGCTTTTTGAAATTAAGAAGTTACTTTTAAATTTGTTTGAATAATATTCTAATAATAATTAGGAGAATTATTAGGTCTCATTTTTTTTTGTCGGACCGACCTCGATAGTAGATTGAACTTGTTGTATAGTTTTATTAAAGGCCAAGCGATGTGGAAGGCAAACGAAATTGGAATTTGGATGATAAAAGGTTAACTCACAAGCTAACTAATATTAGTTCTCTTGCAAATAAAGGATGCTTTCCTCACTTTTTGTCCTAGTTTATACCAAGTTTAGAATATTATATTGTCAAAAAGGTCGTAATGCCCACGTTTTATACGAGATTTCTTGCCTACCCTCCAAGAAAAAAGCAAGTGATGGCCTCTTTCTATGGAGACGGTCCTTCAATGCGCCAATTTCCTTTTTCTTAAAAAAAAAAAAAAATATAGCCTCTGAGTTCTCAAGTTCCACCAAGGAAGCTAATGAATATGACTGTCAATGGATTGAATTTTGATTCGAATTCGATGAAATTAATGGTAGATAAATTTATGACTTCAGTCTGATAACCCGATTAAGATCCGAATACAATCCATTAACTAAATGGATCAAACACGGATATATGTCAATACGATTCGATAACAATCCAATCTGATTTGTTATAAATAATTGAGTCGATAAAATATATTTATAGCATGTTATTTGTGAGTAAAATAAATAAATGAGGAAATAAATAAATTTAGAATAAAAAAGTCATCAAATTCAAAACATAAAAAAGTCAAAAAAATTATAATTATTAAACCCGTTTAAAAATTGAAAAAATTGGAAAAAAAAAAAGTTGATTCCAACATTATTTTTTTCCTATTTTCTTTAAGTTCGGATCGAATATCTGATAACATAGCAAAACGGATATGAATTTAACAATCAAACATCCGTTAAATTATCGGATCAAATAATTATTCTTTTCGGATCGAATTAGATATAAGCATACTCGATCAATATTTGATCCATTTGCAGGCCTACTAATGGGGTTAGAATGCCACGATCGCATATAAAATCAAACTCACAATAACATAAGAAATGGAAAATCAAACTCACAATAACATAAGAAATGGAAGCATAAATTTAACCTCCTAAAAATAAAACAATGAAACATGTAAAAGAATAAAATAGATGGAAAAGCATTACTTCTTATACAAAAAAAGCAAGTAAAACACAAACTAATGTTTTCTGATACAAGGAAGTCCACATCAGTAAATCTGCACAAGGGCATGAATTCGTCATGGTAGGTCAAGCAATACATACTCCTGATAATGAGCCAATTAAAAGGATGTTTAACTATTATTTACTTTATTGTCCAAATAAGTACCCTTTATACCTGTGAAAAAAAGCTTGCATAACTTGCGTTTTAACACCACAGCTTCTTGATTTATAGCTCTTCACAAGGAGCTCTTCATACTTGATCAAAAAAATCTTGAAACCAAATCAATAAGCAAATGTTTGGCCTCATTTTTCAAAAACTTATGGGTTGTTCTCTTTGTGTTTCACTTTTGAGTTTTGAATTCATTTTGTATTTTGTGTTTTGAATGTCTGTTTAAAAATTGTTGAAAATGCGTTCTTTTTATCATTCTTAAAAACTGTTTTTCAAAACATAAAAATGGAAAACGCGTTTACTTTGAAATTTTGAGAATATTTTTTTATAATATTTTATTCAAGAAATCTGATTATTTAATAAATTTTAATTGTTTAATGTTAATATAGTATTAAATAACATATAAATGTTGAAGTGGGTGAATCTTGAAATAAAAGTGGGATGGGCTTCCACCATATAATTAACCACAGAAGTATCTGAAAAATTAAAAAGTAAAGTTAACCATTAAATGCAAATTTCAGAAAAGATACATGTAGAAATTCATATAACTCAAAAATTCATATACTATCACTGTCTGTTACAAGTTCCACAATTAAAATAGAAAAAAATATCCACCAGATTCATGGTACATAGATAACAGGTACTAGCGCCGTGAACCTGCTAAATTCTCAGCAGCAAGCATGGATATTGATTGTCCAAATTAATGAATCATTAAATGGTAATATCATCACAACAAAGTCGTGGAGAAAGTGAGGTCGCGAAGGAGAAACAAGAGTCCAATTCACTTCCTACAGAGCATCAAAACGATACAAATTGCAACCAGCAAGAGAATCACTCTCAACAAAAGATCATATCACTCACTAACATTCCAACTCAGGAATGTGTTCTCGATGAACAGAGCAAGACCCCCTACGTAATTTTTCAAACTTGAAGTGCAGTTTTGTGGACCATTGTCTCCTTGTGGATTTGATGGCAACTCTTTTCAAAAAGGTCAA
>CAIGRB010012859.1:65852-87269 GCA_903798255.1 Fraxinus quadrangulata
CCACTAGGGTCATGTATATAGTGTTTAATAATAACATAATGAAGATGAGAGAGTTCATATTTGTTAGGAATTACGCATGACACTATCTTATCAACTTCTTCAACACAAGAAATTTTGTGGCCAGAGTTGAAAATCAACAATAGATGTGCATGAGGGAGCCCTCTTTTTTTTTTTTAAATTCAATGACATATATATGCGCAATAACATGGCCGAAAATATTTTTCTTATATAAATTATTTTTTAATTCTTCTAATTTTGCTTAAAATATACTCACAATTAGATCTGGTCGATTTTGAACATCATCATTGTATTTTAATTCTTGCTTAATCTCTGGCCAATTTGGATTACATGTCATAGTCAAAAATATATCTGATTTTTCATAACGCTGTACAATAGTCATTGCATCCATATATTTTCTTAACATATCTCTAGGCCCACATGTAAAAGATTGAGGTAGAACAAATTTTCTTCCAATTTTGAATCGTTTCCTCTCTCCGTTTTGAACGCTATCTACAATACCTTGGTAAAGTTCAGCTCGAATTTGTTTTTGGTTGTTACGAAAATAGTCTAACCTTGCAGTTTCGATCTTAATATACATATCTACAACATATTGCTGAAATAATCTACCACTGTGAAGTAAAATGGACTTACCGAAAGGCCTAATTTGTAATTTAATAAATAATATTCTCGGCTAGAAACCTGAGACCATTGCTTCATTCCATTAAGCACTGCAAAAACGAAATGTATTATTCGTTTACAACATTGACATTGCAAAACTTAGTAGAAAGTACAATAAAATATATTTGCACACCTTGATTTTCTTTTTCAATAACTTCAGCTGCAGAACTAATTGTATTAGGGAATGCAACAAATTCAGGCAAAGGTTCATTCGAAGAACAAGTTCTTTTACACCTTCTAATACCTTCATGCCAACTAAATTCTCTGTATGGGAAAAGTAATGAATACTGCAAAGGATCATAGCAACCATACTAATAATGAACTATATGTGAATCACTAAAATTTCCATATATAGTAATGTCACGAGCGCGAACATTAGCATTGTCATTGTCTTCGACCCATACAGTAGCTACTTGAGATGATATAGGAGTATTGAAGACTCTTTGATCAAATCCTGGATCGCACCTTATGTGTATTTGATGGTCTCGCAAGTTAGTCATATTGCTTAAAGATCGGAAGAATCTACTATATGAATTAACCTTCAAGATTTCAATTAGAACAATTAAAGTACACTGAACAAAATTCTCTGAGATTTTCATACGATTTTGAAGTTCATTATCTGTATCATAAAAATATAACTGCATATAAGAAGGCGTATTATTTCGTGGGATAAGTTTATTTACATAATGATATACCTGCCCTTGAACTCTAAATATGTAAATAGATATGTATGTTTTAAAGAGCTCTTTAACGTATTTGATACCAAATGAAGTGAAAGCAAAGTGGTTATTATATCCCCGTACAATATTTCTAAATTCTATACATGTATGTTCTTTAGAAGTAAATAAGTTGTACATTTCAGTTGGTGAATCAGGCATAGAGAGATGAACTTTTTCATCAGAACAACAAAAACCTTTATTTTCTCTGTAAAATTTTTGTGCACCACAATGTTTACAATAAATATATGTCGGTAACACATTTGCAGTAGTTGGTATGTTCAATATGGTAAAACTTCCTTGTAATTCAGAATTGAAAATATTGGGCATTTTTTTGTTTGAAGTAGAAGCCTCAGAATAATGGTTTATTGTAGATTTGTGCATATGAGCAACATCCAAATTGTTATTTCCAATGAACATAGAATCAATTATCCGTTTGCGATGATCAATGCACCCAGTTCTAATTCGATTTTATCGATCCCTATATCTTTGATTTTGTTGTTGGTAAATATATGCATTGTATGAATTATTTGTAATTTGGGAAATAGTTTCAAGGTTAAAAAAATCAAATTCTCCATCAGCAGACATTTTTTAAGTACCTATCAAAACAATAAGGTAAATTATCGAATATTTGAAATCCAAAGTAAGTAACAGGAACTAAAAAAATTGAAGGAAATTGTTGCATATATGTTCGATCATACTTATACTAAAAAGTAACTTTATAATTGACAAAATTGTGTACGCAAAATAGTAAAATATATGTTTAACTAATTACAATATGCAAACAATTTTACAATTAACGTAACATAATCGCACCTTCTAAAACATACAAACCATGTACATCGAAACTCTAGTAAAAACAAATTGCTCAAATAGAGTTTTACCGAAACCACATATATCTGAAAATATTCTTACCATTTGACGAAAATATAGAAATCAATCCAACGATCTTATTTATGTCAAGATAAACAAACAAACAGAAATCCACAGAGAAACAGAAGAAAACATATCGTTAACAGAAAATTTAGATTTATAATGTTATATAAAAGTAATCAAACATTAAAAGAAATTACAACTAAAGACAAATATATTATCTAAACAAGAAACTGCGTGGTAAATGAAAAGGAAATACACAGAATAAATTGAAATTCACACCCACAGAGAAGACAAAACGAAGTACTAATACAGTTATTAACACAAATCAGTAAAACAAAATTGACAGACCAAATAAAAAAGAATAGAAACAATCATAAATTTATTATTGAATCAAAAATTAATGTAAATAACATACAATGTCAGTTTTCTATAAAAAAAAAATAAAAATTTAACATCTGAAAACACAAATTGAAGAAAAAACATAGAAAATAAGAATGCATAGTACTGCTAACATGAAAAAACATAACGACTGAAGATGACAATATTTGAGAGGATGAATGAAAAAAAAAATTAATAAAATTTCAAAGACGAACAGTACGGAACAGGTCAAGAAATAAACCGAAAAATTAAATCTTGCAAACACCATCATTCATTCATGAAAATCTCGTGGACATTCATGAGATCCACTTAATACCAACATCCAGGAGTAAACAAATTCAAGAAAAAGAAGAAACTAGTTTACCTAGAAGGCTAAAATCGTATAATGAAGATGAGTTTTCTTTAGATTTCGTCGAAATAGTGGTAGTGGATGCCGTGCAGCGGTTGTAAACCAACGTAGCGGAATATGTTCTCTAAAATGAAAAGGGAAGATTGCAGACGGATGGTTCGGTAGAACGGGAAAGGTAGATTGCAGGCAGACGGATGTGTTTTGTAGAATGGAAAGTGAAGATTACAGGCCGAAAATTCAAGGATTTACTTTCTTTCGTTTGTTGTACTGGAGAAGGAAACCATTTGTTTGCAATAAGAAAGAAAAAACTATTAAAGATATTTTATCAATATAAATAAACATGTTCGTGAACTTTTTGTCAAATAAGATAGACATTTTGTAGATATTTTGTTTCAGAAGAAATGAATGATTTGTTTTATTCATACACTCACCACCGCCTAATTAGGTTTTTATTTAATTTTGTCAACTTTATAGTCGATTAATTTAGTGATAAATAACAAATAATTAAGAAATAAGTTGGAAGTATAACTGTGTTTTTAACCTCTTTTATAATATTTTTAATATCTTGTTTAAAAAAAAAAAAGGTGCTTCGGACACCACGGAGCATTTGCTCCGTGCACTACGGAGACGTTAAATGTTTTTATTTATTATTATTATTTTTTTTTTTGTTTTCATTTCTTGGAGTTAAGTTCTTGGGGTAATTGCGCGCGAAGTTCTTCAACTTTCATCTTGTTATTTTTAGTCCTTATATTTTGACTTCTTTATCAATTTCATCCTTCCAAAATTGCAACCCTAGGTCCTAAAACTTTTGACACTTGTACAATTCGATCCCCTAAGTCATATTTTTGTGCAACTTTGGTCATTTTTTAGAATTTCGATCATAACTTTTGATACGATTATCAGAATCGCGTTCATGACCCCAATTCGAAAAATGTCTATTCGGCGCGCAAGTCTTGGCCACCAAGCTTCGCTGGGTGGGAGTCGTTTTCGATGTTTAAATCCGTCGTTTTCCCTTCCAAATCGTCAATTTCAGTCATTTATCCTTACAAAAATCGCTGATTTCAATTATTTTCTTATTTTTGTTTGAATATTTTGCTTGTTGAAATGGAAGGGAATTTTTTTTCCTTTTCAATATATTTTTCTACGCAGAGCAAATGCTCGGTGCTGTGCGGAGCTTCGCACTTTTTTTGTTTTTTTAAACTTTCGCACGTCGCATTGCTCCTTACTGTTTGGATTTTTTTTTTTTTTTTACATTGGCTTATTATAAAATAAAATTTTAACTATTATTATATATTCGCATAACATTTTTTTTAACATTCGCACGCCACATTGTTTCGTATTGTGCGGAGCATATGCTTCGTACTAATCGGAGTTTTTTTTTTTTACATTCGCTTATTATAAAATTAAAATTTTAAATATAATTATATTTTTGCATCACATTTTTTTCTTAACATTTGCACGCCGCTTTGCTCCGTAGTGTGCGGAGCAAATGCTCCGTACTGTTCGATTTTTTTTTTTTACATTCGTTTATTATAATTGATATTTTAATTATTATTATCTTTTTATATGACATTTTTTTTCTTAACATTCGCAAATCGCATTGCTTCGTAGTATGCAGAGCAAATACTTCGTAATGTTCGAAAGTTTTTTTTTTATATTCGCTTATTATAAAAATTATTATCTTTTTGCATGACACATTATAATTTGACCAGAAGAAAAATATATTTTATATATATATATATAGATACAGTAGAATAAAATGAATGAACGGTTTGTTTCATTCCTATAGTCACCACGGCCTGATTAGGTTTCCATTTCATTTTGTCACCTTTATATATTATATATATAATATATATGGTAGTCAACAATTGTGGCTCTACTGTGAATTTTCTACCACTCTAGAAGAACCAGTTCACAAACAGTGCACATAAATGAAAGTGTGAAAACAAGGGTGCGGAAATGAATAGTAACATGCCCTATCCCCTCTTTTATAGTAGTAGTGATAATATCGGAACAACAAATACAGCATTTCCAATGACGTCAAAATAATAAATTACTTATTTTTACACTATAAGACGCAATGCAATNATATTTTTGCATCATATTTTTTTTCTTAACATTTGCACGCCGCATTGCTCCGTAGTGTGCGGAGCAAATGCTCCGTACTGTTCGATTTTTTTTTTTTACATTCGTTTATTATAATTGATATTTTAATTATTATTATCTTTTTATATGACATTTTTTTTCTTAACATTCGCAAATCGCATTGCTTCGTAGTATGCAGAGCAAATACTTCGTAATGTTCGAAAGTTTTTTTTTTATATTCGCTTATTATAAAAATTATTATCTTTTTGCATGACACATTATAATTTGACCAGAAGAAAAATATATTTTATATATATATATATAGATACAGTAGAATAAAATGAATGAACGGTTTGTTTCATTCCTATAGTCACCACGGCCTGATTAGGTTTCCATTTCATTTTGTCACCTTTATATATTATATATATAATATATATGGTAGTCAACAATTGTGGCTCTACTGTGAATTTTCTACCACTCTAGAAGAACCAGTTCACAAACAGTGCACATAAATGAAAGTGTGAAAACAAGGGTGCGGAAATGAATAGTAACATGCCCTATCCCCTCTTTTATAGTAGTAGTGATAATATCGGAACAACAAATACAGCATTTCCAATGACGTCAAAATAATAAATTACTTATTTTTACACTATAAGACGCAATGCAATATAGATTTCAAGCGATCTCATTAGCATCACAGAGAGACCAAATGAGCTAAATTTGATAAAATACATCTTAAATGTCTCTCATGAAATCATACAGAACAAATTACCACCATGTAACCTATAACAGTTCTATAATTCAATCAGGCCATGTAAGAACCCTACTCAGCCGACCAACTAAAATCACGATGAATACATAAAATCAGGAAAATGAAAAAAGTATAATGGGGATGGGGGCGGTGTACCAACAAAACCAATTGGAAAAAGAAAACAAAATAACGGGAAAAGAATAGTCTCTATGGCCAATTGAGACTGTGGCGCCTTACAAGAGGACCTGCATCGTCCTTTCATGCACGAGTTGCATGATAGACTGGGATCATAAGCATTTCCTGCCAAGCGAGCAAACTATCATTGCCTTCTAAGCACCATGGGAAAACCCCCATTACGCAGGTCAAAAATAGTGTCGAAGGCAATCAGACAGAGACGATGAATTGCTAATTTACAACCGAAAGAATAAATTTCATGCCCTGGCCAGTAATACAAGTCCTATAAATCAAGAGTCGGGGAAAGGGAGCAAATATGGAATATCAGCTATCTTGGCCAGGTTCTGCGTTTCTCTCCCCTTCTCTCTCAACTGAATATCAATTAATCTCTCCTTTCCAGGAGACATTGGGCAAAACCTGTAATGCTTCCATCTTTATCCCATCATTTCCTTAGTTTGCCATCTATTAACTGATTATTACTCCAAGATGTGGCAGTTCCTGATGAAATCATTGGAGTAGTTAACATACTTGGTCCAAAATGGCCGGAGATGCTCAAAGCCAATCTCCAACCATGGTTTTGACTGGCCATTGTAGTGAATCACTGCTGCCTTCTTCACACTCTCAACATTGGTCTTATTCTGATATCCCAATCCAAGCATGTGCCATGAGGGATCGATTGGATGAACATAACCCTTAAATGCAATCAAAGCTGGAGGTAGAGTTCCAAGTTTCCACAATGTCAGGTTAGACTTCAGATTCTGCAACAACCAACAGCCCGAGTAAAACAAGCATATTCCAGAAAACTGAGAATCTGCCTTAGTGGCCTTTCGATCAAATATATTTAGCACCCGTTTGGCTCACATTATTCCATATTATAATGAGAGGAAGAGTAATTTTTTGAAGAATGTGTGGTTAAAAAGGAATGAAAAGTTTTTGGGTTTACTTATAATATTATTTTATTGGAGAATGTGTGGTTGATATAAAGAGAGAAAAATGAATTGTAATTTAATGGGGGCCTAGTCTATAGTCATTCAGAAAGCATGAAGTTCATCTGTTTTTTCCATGCTGATAAAGCTTACATATAGGCTCTTTGGGGCATTCGGAGGGGCACAGGCACAAATCCAACTATTAGGCTCGTGAAAATTAAAACATGATGTAGGATATATTAACACAAGCTAGTGAGTAGAAGCAAAGTATTCAGGTTATGCAAACATTCCAAATAGCTGTAAGTCCTCAAGATGAATGTATAGGTAAACAGCCAACTTTGCAACATACGAGTGGCGGAAGGATTCATAATCCCATTAAATTCAAATCCACCCAAAAACACTGTTAAAGCAAACAACTAATGACTTGTGGGAAAAAAATGATAATTAAATATTACCTCCTTAAGCCAGGCATGATAAGTGTCTCTGATATCTGTCTTTCTCCATGCACGCAAGTCAAATATATTCATCCCATATGCCCAAGCACATTCATCAGCATTCAAATTCTTTGATATAAGAGGATGAGAGAAGTTGAAATAATTCCTAAATCGCTTAGACATTACCCACTCATCTTCACCTTTACACGTTTCAACAGCTCCATTAACTTTCCCATTAAGGTCAATTTCCCACAGAGGAGACAAATCTCGCTGAATTACAACATCATCATCTAAGAAAACCACCTTGTCAAGGTATGGGAATAGCTGCACAATATCGCATTATAAAATTGTTAGCGTCATATTGGGAAAAGAGAAATGTAAAGGATGAAAGAGAATTCCTGATTGAATTGTGATTGAAACACTTTTTCAATCCCACTCATCCCAAAAAGCCAAAAGTGTACTCATAATTCCTCGACAAAGTTAATATACTCAATATGAGGGTTAATTGAACTCTCCCTCCAGATATAGGGGGAAAACGGTTGATAAAGAACTTAAAAGTTACTCGACGACATGAAATTTGTGAAGTAAATAAATTAAAGACTAATATATCAACTAATACCATGGTAGAAAAACTAACTATAGAAATCAGGACTACATATGCTTGACTACAGATCTATAAAGAGATGGAAAAGTCCAAGCATCATGTAATGAATTAAATTGGCTTTGCACACCTTGAGCGACCGTTTATTTGTCACGGTATGCTCAGTTATGAATCAGATCATTTGTTTGCTAAGTTTCCCTACTAATGAGTGGATAGGCTGTGGAGGATTTATTTTCATATCTGATTTAGAATGTAGCTTTCAAACAAACTGGGGGTGCTACTGAAAACATGTTGCGGGTTGATAGTGGCATGTGATATCTATTATCTAAACAAGAGTTCTCAACTATCGTAAATCAATTTTAATACTCTCAAGTACAACAAAGGATGACAACGCCTGAAGGAAACATGTTAAACGATGAATACCTCTGGGAGATATATGCGTAGATGGTTGAGCAAGGAAATGTACTTTGGACTTCTAGCTTGCAATTTTGAGGCAAATGTTCGTGGGGTTATATCACTAAGATTTGCCCCAGCAACATGGTTTCCATGGTAGTAATTTCGAATCCCGTTGTGACTCTCCACAGCTTCAAGCACAGGAACGTTCTCTCTTGTTAACCAATCAAATTGATGGACACTTTTCACTTCAATTATAGCAGGAGAGATCGGATTTAGGGCAAACCATGAATGCATGCCTGCATATGTTTTCTTGTCAGTTATGACATGAAAAACAATCTTTTCAGGCTTTAGAAATGACTGGACAGCAGAGGTGACCACAACTGCAGCAGCAAGAATGTTGTCAGTGGCCAATACAAAGTGATGGTAGGAGTTGTCAGATAGCAATGGGAGTAACTCTGGTGAAGGCAACTGTTTGCGTGCATGAGCATTGGAAGAATATTCATCTGTCAACCTCAAAGAAAGGCAGTGAATGCCCTTAGGAATTGCAGTAGCTGCAAAGTGCTTATTCATTAGCTCCGCAAACTTGGACTCCCTAATCTCCCTTTCAGATCTCTCCATCTGCCAGGCAGAATCAAGAAAACTTTTAAGAAGAAGATTAGTTTGGCAAACTAATTTTACCTTCGAAAACACCAGAAGGATTTTGAGATTCTGCATTATGTTGTGATTATAATTGTCTCAATGAGCAAGATAAATTAATTACATGGAGATAAACACGGCCTCAGAGCAGAACACGCCAAAAACACGTCAAGATTTCTTTAACTTCACTTTTTGGCTCCAGTTATTATTTTCCATGCCCCTTTGATTGGAGGAAGAAGGTTTTACCGAGTTTGAGATAGATTATAGACTGCATTCTGTGTAGAATATAGAAAGAGGACAAATACAATTCCTAAAAAATAGCAACTGATAATGAATTTATTTTCTAGCTGAAACAAGCACAGCTTGTAGCTTCTTAAGCTATTAAGTGATGCCCTACACATTGCATCTGCAAAAATCCATATTCTATCCCACTGCAAAACTGCAAATAACGTTTTCTTTCTCTTCAATAATAAATCATTTTTTAACTTAACCTTCTGGACTGCAGGAAGAGCTTACCAGACCTCAATGTTTTACAAGTACCAGCATTACAGATCTTGTGGAAATATCATTGGGCCAAAGGAAAACCAACAAAGCATGAGGGATCATAAAATTAATACTTAATAATAAACAGTAAAAGAACAAGTTACTTTATTTTTAGGTGAATACAAGTTATTGAGTCTTTTACAAACATCGAGCAATTTTTCCACACTGAGGCAACATAATCTTAAATGTGTAGTCAGACATTGCTAGATCAATTGCCTACATGCATTTCCCACTTTTATGGTCCTATATCCATTTTTTGACATACGCTAGATATATAGTCTCATCACATAAGTTGGTTCAGATATTTTCTGAAATCCAAGATCATCTTTGGCATGTTTAAAAACATTAAAAATGTGCCAAGTCTCTTTTTCTATTTTCCAATGTGTGTCAAGAATTATGTTGATACATTAGTGCCATGGGAAAGTCAAAGTCAAAACAGATGGAGACAAACATGCTAATAATGGCTTTGGACTTGTGTGGGAAAAGTGAAATGAGGAAAAAAGGAAATCTAAACTGACAGCATAACTCAAAATTCAAATGACAGCCTGTCCTTACAAAAAGGTACGTGTTCAACAAATAAAGTCAGTCGCCAATGGCATGACAGGGAGGGAGATTTTTCAGCTGATACATACCATTCCTTTCAAAATCAAAGCAAACTCCTTGGTACTGTATTTATTGTTTTTCATCTCTGTAACAAGTTGACTAAAAGACTCTGGGAGCTTCAGGCGATCAGGGACTTTTTCAGAGTTCACTTGATTGAGGATCTTCACGAAATCCTTGACCACCCTCTGCTACAAGAACAACAGAAACAAAGTTTCAGCTTTGTTATTCAGTAAACTCCCAGCATCAAAATGCTACATTAAGTGAAGCGTTGACATAAAACAAAATAGTATGAGTAAATACACAAGTAAATAAATGTAACACCCTACCCCTGGATCATCAGTTCTACCAAGAAGCTTTGGCCCCAACCGTCTTCCTAGACAATCTGAGAAATGGAAGAAGGCAATAAACTGAAACCATAAGTTTCGTCAAATGCACTAATGAGTAAATATCTTCATATATGATGGAAGACTAGCACCGATACAATTAGATTGAAAAGGGGAAACACAAGACATGAGAGAAGGCAAGAGTGTGCATCACCAAAGCATAAAAGCACCACACAAACAGTTAGGACACAGACACCCAACAACTTATTCTCCCCCAGTCTTCCACATGTTCACCCACATTATATGTCGCACACCATAATTATAACAATGTTAAAACAGAGAACCGATAATTGGAGTTCAAGATACACAGATAGACAAAATAATACTGACATTAACGAAAAAAGTGAGAGAAAATAAATGGAGAAATCAAAAGAAGAGTGACAAGCATAACAGAGGAAGTAAACATGTAATTAAATAGCAGATAAGACAAACAAGCAAGCATTTTATTTGAAAAATATATACAAACAAATAAAAGATGCAGTGACACCACAATATCAACTATAATAATTTCCAAAAGTGGCATTCAAATGTCTGGTAGATCACTTCATACACTTCAACAGCTTTGAGGTAATACCAGATCATCATTTTGGTCTCGGTCTTCAATGAGATTTCGACATGCCAAGATAAAGGCTGAAAAAAATATATTACTAGCACAGGAATACACAGTGATTGCAAAAGCCAACCAGCTAGACTAATATTCAGTACACGGCGTGTAAAACAAAATAGTTTACCAAAATAATGTCTAGAGGTTTCATAATTCTAAAACTTCCAACAAATTTTGAAAAAATATAATAAATAAACAACAGATACCGGTGAGATCTAAGTAACACAAATTGCAGAATCAATCATAATTAGTATAGAAATATTTAGTAAAAATGGAGGGCAAAATGTGGAAAGTACCGAATGAAGAGCACTTGTTGACGCCTTCAAGGGTGACGACGGCAGTAAGAATGAAAACAAAAGGCAACAAAAATGCAAGAGTCAGAATGGTGTGGAAGAGCGTGCGATAAGAGATATGGCGAGGTGCGACCTTGATCTTCATCAAATCCCCGCCTCCTCCATTGCTATTTACACCGCTGCTGCTTGATGATATCGTTATACTTCTCATGCTGGGTGAGAAGTGCAGCTGCATCTTCCTTCTCCGCCACCTCTTCCAATACAATCCACTTCCCCACTCTTGCCCTCCTCCCTCAAATCAATAAATTTACCGCTTGCACGACTACACCTCCAGCTACCTACAAAACTAAAACCAATAATCTTCTTCCTAGCCAAAACTGGGTCCGAACAATTGTTTGTAAACAATGGCGCAATTTTCACCATCAGATCCGCCACCACAGCTATTCAACAATCCTGATTTCCTCCCTTTGATATATTCCGCCGAATTGAATTCTGAGTCCCCACAATAAATCCCGCCCAATCTGCTAACCTGGGGTTTCCTAATCTTCAATCTACTTCTGTCTGAATACATTTATGTAGGATTTCATATTTTTCAATCTAATTCTGTCTGAATACATCCATGTATACACAAAATCTATCAATCAATAAATGTAAAAGAAGCTAAAAGATTCGACGAATTTACCAACTACCAGAATTAAAGTATTCTCCAAATTTGGTGCCTCTATAGATTAATGTCTGATGATGAAATGCATCTGGTGAATGTAGATAGAGAGCAATTTCGTGTTCTTTGTCTCCTTTACATGTGATTGGCCGGTCGGTCCGATCTGCAGAAAATTGTAATGTTGTTCCTCAAAATTTACTCAAAATAGGAAGTCAGTCCTTAATATTTAAAAAAGACTGTATTGATTCCTAATATTTAACTACAATTGCATGAACAGTCCCCAAATATATATTAAGTCCTTGTTTGATGGAAATTAAAATCAGATTTTGAAAAAAGTTGATAAAATGTATAGTTGAAAATTTGTGAATTCTATAAAATATTTTATTAAAATTAATGGTTAACTTTAACTTAAATTAAAATTTTAATTTTAATTTCTATCAAATATGGATTAAATTATCACGTGAATATCATGATAACATGAATCTAAGGATGGCAATGGTGCGGGTATGGAAATGGTCGACCATCCCACTAGCTCCCCGTCAGTTATTATTGTCATCTTGCCACATTCTCATACCCCGGTTAAAACATGACGGAGCGAGGTAACATCCCATTTATTTTTTTAATTTATTTTATTTTTTACTTTTATTATTTTGATATATTTAATTAGTGAATATTATTACTTTTTTTTTCAATTTGTTAAAAACAATTTATATTCTCTTTTAAAATGATAATAAGTCTATTATTTTTATTTGATAAAAAACTAAATTTGGTAGATAGCGAGATGAAAACTATATTTTCCGTACCCGTTTCAGAGCAATGACCCCCGTCCTGTTTACCTGGTTAGACGGGTAATCTCCATCCCATTCGAAACGAGACCACACGGGTATTGGAATAAACGGATTTTTTTGTCATCTCTACATGAATCGCATCGAATTTAAGGGCACCAACTGTAGTCTTTGTTTGGTCTCCATTATTTTCAAAATATATTTTCTTGCTCTTATTTTTAATCACACATTTTTCAATAAAATAATATTACGTGTAAACTCAATAAAATATTTCTCCAACAAATCACTCATGTAGCAATACAATAGAAGTTTTAAAATGCTGGGAACGAACTTTTACACAAACAATAGATTGAGAGTCAATAGTGTAAATATTACTTATAATATGAACCTTTATTTGTCAAAACCGTGTTACGCTACAGAGAGCTGGGGTTGACCCGGTGGATGTGAACCATTCAAGTTATCGACATCCCGACCCTAACTCCTTGTGGTTGTCGTAACTTGAGAGTGGTGCTTTGGGGGCCAAAAATTCGTGGGGTCTTAATTTACTTGCATAAATCAGGGTTCCTATTTTAGATTTCAAAAGTGGAGGTGGGTTAATCTTGATTTTCTTCGGATTAGTAAAAAAGTCACTTTCAACTGAAATTATGCCGTTGTCAGTAATGAGAATTACTCCACTAATGGCGGTTAAGAAATCTAAATCTAATAGGGACATACCTAGTTTAGTTAGGCTGTTTTGGACGTGGCTGCTTTGGTAATATTAAAAGAATAAATAATTTAACAAATTTAATTTATCCAAAAAAAAAAAAACTAGAAAATTAAATAATAATCGAAAATTTGTCGGAACAAACCAAAAAGGTTAGCACGGATTTGCACGCATAATTTCAATAATGAGAAATTATCAAAAGATTTTAAATTGAATTTAAGTTTTCATAATTTCTTCTATGTCAAACGTGACATTTTTTTTTTCCCCGAAAAGGGATGAAAATGGGAAATGAAAGACATTACAGAGATTTGTAGCAAGGTGGTGGAGTATGTATCCATTTTAATTTTTTTAGAAATTTACTTCTAAATTGGATAATTATTGCGAAGATGGAATATGCAAGTAGAAAAGGTTAATGAGTGTAAGTATATTGAAATTTAAATCGAAACTTATCCCTTGAAGGCTTCAATTGCCGCTCCGATGAAGAATGTTTTGATGCAGCTCGAACATAGTTGATTTGGACGCCTAGCATGAAATGGTCTTCTCTAATAGCAGCACGAAATGGATTCGAGGACTACAATCAGTACCAAGGTGATGATATCTATGTCCATGTATAACCTGCATATTACCGATCTTTTTCCAGTAAGCCATATGTGAAATAACTAAGTTGACACGTCGGAGTTGACTGCTGGCATAAGAGGGAAGCTCCTTTTAGCTACAGTGTCTTGTCAACTTTTAACCCCTGTGATGATTTAACTAAAAATATTTTTTTATTAAATTTTAATAAAAAATATTGTTCTCATAAAATGTATGATTAAAAATAAATTTTAAAAAATGAAAGACAAACAAAGCTTAATCATTCTTTATTTTCTCACATAACAAGGAGATCAATAAACCTAGAAAGTCATGTGAGTCATGTACCTAGAAAAGTTTATGTGGTCGTTCATACATTAGCAAATGAAGCACTCAAACTCTCTGAGGAGAGAGTAGCGTTGGAAAAAAGTCCTTGTATCCGAAATTTGCTATTTTGAAGATGAATGAAATGTTTTCCCTCTTCGGAAAGAAAAAAAAAAAAAACCAAGGAGATCAAAATCTTGCAGCCAATCTTTTATATGACATAAATGTGCAACTCTCATAAATGTTCCTTTGTAAGACAAAGGGTAACTTACAAATTCTACATTGAATCTAGTATAATTAACAAAAGTACAAAACAATGTGAACCACCCAGCCCCACACCACCCCCACCCCACACTGCAACGTGACTCAACAAATTTTCACCTGTCAAAGCCCATCGAAAGTTCACCTCTGCCTTTCACCTAAAATCTTACTAATCTCTGTCCATGTTTTTACCATGATAATCCCATCTCCTATAAAGCTTAGGCAAATCAATATTTATTCAATTTATCTAGTCGAACCATGGAAAACGGGGCTCAAAGCATCATGCAAGATGAAATAATTTTCCGAAGCAAATATCCTCCGGTTCAAGTTCCTGAAGACCTAACACTGCCAGAATTCGTGCTTTCAAATGCAGAGCCATATCTAGATAAGGTGGCATTTGTCGATGCGCTAACCGGAAAAGGATATAATTATGGAGAAGTAACTAGAGATGTGAAGAGGTTCGCTAATGCCTTGAGATCACTTGGGCTGAGGAAAGGCCGCGTCGTGGTGGTTGTACTCCCAAATGTACCCGAATATGCTATCATTGCCCTCGGAATCATGGCTGCCTGTGGTGTATTTTCCGGTGCAAATCCAAATGCACATTCATCAGAAATCAAGAAACAAGTTGAGGCTGCTGATGCAAAGATTATTGTCACCGATGGATCAACCTATGACAAGGTAAAACACTATGAAAAGCAAGAATTTATTTTTTCTAAAGGGAATAAAGCATGGAGGTCAAGCTTCCATCCTTACAAGCCTAGGCATAAATAAGTGTTTTCCTATTTTTAGTATTATTTTAAATATTATAAACCAATAAATAAATAAAATAACACACCCTAAAATTTTATAGAAAGTTCATACATATTTCTCAAGTTTCCAACAAAAACATAATTCTTGAAATCTTGAAATCATACACACCCCAAATCGATGAAGTTTTCGTTCATGGACATGAAAACTACACTCAAAGGCTTGGTTTGGTTTGGGCTAGTTGAGTTTTTTGTTGGGCTTATTTTCTTTTTAAGCTTTAGCAGTTGAGCACTTTGTTACGCTTGACTTCAAAACAAGAAAATCACTTGCCAAACAAAAAGGAGTGTGCCTAGGCATGCCTTTTAGAAGGCTATTTTCTTTTTACCACAATTATAATGTACAGTCTGAATTTTTGTAACTGGCACAATAGGTCAAAGATTTGGGACTGCCAGTTATAATACAAGGCGATGATCGCATAGAGGGAACTATACATTGGGATGAACTGCTAGAAGCTGCAGATAAAGCGAATACTGGTATTATTGAAGAAAAAGTGCATCAAAATGATCTGTGCGCTCTACCATTTTCATCAGGCACGACTGGCTTATCCAAGGGAGTTATGCTAACTCACCGGAACTTAGTGGCCAATCTCTGTTCTTCGCTCTTCAGTGTAGGACCAGAATTAATAGGACAGGTTACTATACTTGGTCTCATACCATTTTTTCATATCTACGGACTTGCTGGAATATGTTGTGCCACTATGAGAAACAAGGGGAAAGTGGTGGTGATGCGTAGATATGAACTTCGGGGATTTGTGAGCGCATTGATCACGCACCAGATCACGTTTGCACCAATTGTACCACCCATCATTTTGGGATTGGTTAAGAACCCCATAGTCGATGAATTTGATCTTAGTAAACTCAAGCTCAGGTCCATCATGACGGCAGCAGCTCCGCTTGCCCCTGAAATTCTAACAGAATTTGAGAAAAAATTTCCAGGCGTTGAGGTACAAGAGGTAATACACACTTTATGCTGTTCACATCCTATGAAACCAGATACCAAATTTACAAGAAACGGTTCTTTGACTTCATTTATGATTCACTACCAGGCATATGGAATGACAGAGCACAGCTGCATTACACTAACACATGGGGATCCAAATAAGGGCCATGGAATTGCAAAGAGAAACTCAGTGGGATTTATACTTCCAAATCTGGAGGTGAAATTTATCGATCCTGAGATGGGTCGGTCTCTCCCCAAGAACAGCCCAGGTGAAATCTGTGTTAGAAGCCAGTGTGTGATGAAAGGTATAAGCCAACCACTACAATTATTACTATTTCTTTAATTTTTTAAGTGATCCCAACTCAAGGATTTATGAAAAAAATTCCAGGTTACTATAAGAATGAGTATGAGACTGCTCTCACTATAGACAAAGAAGGGTGGCTCCACACAGGTGACATTGGCTACATTGATGATGATGGGGATGTTTTTCTTGTGGATCGCATCAAAGAATTGATCAAATACAAAGGATTTCAGGTATCATAAAAATTGCCAAATAACTCTGTCAATAGGTCTTTCAAATAAATAAAAAGATTGGCATTTTGATCAATCATTTGCAATAAAGACAAATAAGCTTGGTTTTGAGTATGAAAACATAGTCAAAAACCAAAAATCTTGAGCAGTTACATGTAATTGACAGGTTGCTCCTGCTGAATTAGAGGCAATCCTTCTATCTCACCATTCAGTTGAAGACGCGGCCGTCGTAGGGTATTAACCATTACAAACCTCGATTACCAACTTACTATAAGAACTAATGTCACTGAAAAGGACTACATTTTGCAGGTTACCAGACAAAGAAGCAGGGGAAATACCAGTAGCATGTGTTGTCATAAGCTCAAAAGGAAAAGAAAGTGAAGAGGATATTATGAACTTCGTAGCATCTAATGTCGCCACCTACAAAAGAATTAGAATGCTGAAATTTGTGGATACCATTCCAAAATCACCTTCTGGGAAGATAATGAGAAGGCTTGTGAAAGAAAGTATGGTGAAAAATCTGTAGACAATCTCAAAGGGTTCAAGAAATGTGATCTGAATAATCTTGAATGACTGGTGACTGAAAGATTCGTCAGTTAATAATGATGGAAACTATTACTTTTATCTATGAATAAGTTTTATAGGCGCCTTAGTATGAAACAATGAGAAATTTCACCACATTTATCTGTTTCCTAGAAGCGCAAGGTCACAACATTGATTTGGAAAATGCAAGATCCCAATATCAATATATATTTCAAGACAAACTGTGCATAATAAACATCGTAGTAAAATCTGTCGCTGAACAAAATTAAATCGCTATATACTAGCAATTTTTAATCAAAACATTTAGTTCATATACTATTCAAGAGGATAACATGCAAGGCACCATGAGGTGTGGAATAGCATTTCTCGAGCCTGTGTTATATTTTTTGGGTAATATACTTTTATTACTTGTTTAACAAGGTGACTTATAAAGTACAGTCATGTCTTCATAATCAGCTTGAAATCTAATCATTTAGTTAAAAATGATTTAAATTACAATGTAAACTAATGAATCGAAATCAATTGGAATATGACTTTGGAGAATAAATGAACTACCTTTGAAGTAACATTTCAGTTGGTTCATGATATCAATGGATATGCATAAAGTAAATCAGTCCACTAGGGAACTTACTCTATTTCTCAGAAACAAATTGTTTCTCTTTTAGTGATTTGGCTGAAAATTCTATAAATTGCACTAAAGTACAAATATCGCATTTGTTTTTTCATAGAACACATGCACACGCACATGCACATGCACATACACATACACAGAGTAATGACATGCTCTACCTCGCACGCTTGAACCACTTGAGGACTTACCCAACTCAACTAGTTCACCATAAAACATATAAGCAAAAAAAAAAAAAAGAATACACGTCAAGCTTATTTTATCAAAGAAGGCATCAGAGTAGGTAATCTTATATATATATATAAAAGGAACTAAATCTCAAGCTTTATATGTGCCCTTCAATCACTTGCTATGTTGCTATATTTGCTCACTTTCTATAACCTGTTTCTTGAGTGTTAATTTTAGCAAATTATGCGGCCATCTGCCATTCAGCACTAACGAAAAAAATGAGCTATTTACCCTTGCGTTCAATTTTCTCATAATCTATGATTTAAACAAAAAAAAAAAACCAAATTATGTACTTAATGGTTCTAAAGCAAGAGAATACTGAATACGAGTAGAAAAACCGAAAAGGGTTTGATCAAGAAGAAGCCAGAGAAGCAGCAGAATACCAGCAAGAGCACTGACCTGGTTCATCCTCAATCACTACCAATCTCTTGACCTTTCTATAAGGTAGAGCCATTATAAGCCTGTGAAAGCAAACGGGTGCATCCCAAAACTAGAAACATGTACAACTGAATGATCCAAAAGAGCAAAGAAAACAATGTTAACAAATTAATACTAGGCAAAAATATATTCTTGTATTTAATTATCAAAGTGAAACGGCAGATCATAGTACTAAAACCAAAAGGAAAACAAGTAATATGCATTTAACTCGAAATATTTGCCAACTATCCGCGTTTCATGTAGCACCAGCAACTGCATGCTTCTTCACCATAGAAGCGTGTTTTTGACCAGCAAGGTGATGGTTGAACACCGTCTCACTGTTGCAAACCACATTACAGAAGACACATGCACGCACAGCATCAGCTGCTGCCCCTCCTTCCAGAACTTTTCTTCTTTTTGTCTCCAAATCCTCCGTTTGCTGTGCAGCCCTTTTCTGTGCTTTTTGTCCACAGGTAGTTTTTTCTTTGTCCTGTTTCTCTTGTGGTCCAATTAACGATGCCGATGCAGCAAAAAATGTGCTAGTTATTCCGTTAAATTTTTCCATATTTTTCTTGTGCTTCTTTCCCAGTTTATGTTGGTCAAAAACATCCTTGCTGTTGCATTCAATCTTGCAAACTTCACACCATGCAGATTGTACAACCTTCGTCTTCTTTGGGGTCCTTTTCCAATAAGCATTTCTCTGAGACTGAACTGCTGGATTAGTCCAAAATGCAGAAGTGGTATTAACAGGAAACGTATTTTGTACATCACCGGAAGGTACTGTTACACCCTGCAGTGATCAAAGGAACTTATTATTTATTTTTGGGACAAAATGTGTTTGATACTGCCCCCACCTGCCCAATAAAGGTACTGAATTATTATAGAACGATTTAAAAATGCAATGATATACAAAGAGATCAAAATAATCTTGCTTGTGATTGAAGCAAATCATGATTCTTGTGCAATTTTGGATATATCCAGGAAAAAAATTGTGCACACGTGATTCTCTTATAGATTCAAGCATCCATTGTACATGGTATTTATTGCTTTCCATACTCAACAGAATGATAGATTCAACATTGTAACCTAAAGTTCAGACATTCAATTTGCTAGAAAAAGCTCTATTTATTCAATGCATTCACATTCTATAGTTCCTTTCATCGGTTATTTGGTGATCAAACCTCGTCATTGATAAACTCAAACTTGGAGAGAACATAAAGAAGGATGCTAAGACTGGCGAAAACCAACAATAATTTTGAATACAATGGCATAGCATTTGATTAGCAGAGAGCAATCAATTGACAGATAACCAATGGTTGAAAAACACCAACTTTGATTCAGAACTCTGTAAAATATAAGAACACCTTCAGCAATAAGCATTTCAAATCCACTATCTTCAAGAACGCAGGTGTTCTAAAAAGGCTGAATTAGTTAAAACTCCCAGATCTACGGACACTAAATGTTCCTGAAGTGCAAACAAGAACTACAACAAACACCAAATTTGGCTACATTCATGAACATATAACCAAACACAAAGATTCACACGTAAATATATCTGTCTATGACTCTATATCCTTGACAACGTTAATCAATATTCAGCAAAATGAAAAGTTAGGATTAATCAACAAACCGAAGAACAAGAATTCAAAATTACAATAATTGAGAATATAAATCCACGTACAGCTGCACCAAGACTTGTCCCGAGTTGCCAGATTGCGGCCACACAATTCTGCACGGCGGCTGCATTAGGTTCCTGATAATAAGGCACGGAAGTATTAGCAGCGACCACAGGCTGTTGTGCGTTAAAGTTGTGTCCCTGCTGCGGCACATATGGAGGATCAACCCTGGGAGGGTACGGCTGAACCAATGTGTTATGGGTATCAACACCTATGTGAACGGGTGGGTTTAGGGTTTCGAAATTAGGGTTATGTTTTATGGAATAACCCATGTAGGCATGGCTGAAATACGGGTCCAAATTCGGGTTAGGGTTTAGGGTTGGATGGTGTTGCATTTCAGGCCACCTGCTGAAAATGTAATTTCGTGTAGCCGAGTAGGAGATGGAAGTAGTGGCTTGCTATTAAACAGTAAATTATTTTTGGTAATTAGAACACGTCCTTACATTTCACGACCTCACCTCTTTTTCTTTTTTTTTCTTTTTTAATGATATTTTCACTTATTTTTACCTTTCATCGCACAAAATATCAATTTTATCTATTTTCTAAACTAAAAAACTATGAAATGACGATTATACCCTTCTATTTAAATTAAAAAAATACTAATTACAATTACAGTCTCAATTTTTTTTAAAAAAAGTACATACAAATTCTAAATAAAGTATTAAAAGGATAATTAGCACATAATCCTTTCATTATTATTATGAAAAACATTCATACCTTATATATATATTTTTAATTATTCTTAATTACACATTTCCTTGTGCAACTTATCATTTTTATCTATTGTCATCCAATTTTTATATAAAAAATTATGAAATAACAATATATCCTCCTATTTAAATAAAAAAATAAAAACTGTTACAACTATAATCAATTTTTTAAAAAGTGCAAACGAGTCTCAAATAAATTATTAAAAAA